>JBBPBX010008198.1:20593-60565 GCA_038048925.1 Garcialebias charrua | reverse complement strand
TCGAGGGACACCCCCAGAAACCATCTTGGCTACAGCAAACTGGTTGGTCCACATAAGTTGCTTACTTGGTGGGTTAACTTCAGTGTGCTTTGGACTACTCTGACTGAGGAAGCCCTCTGGAGTGAGGGTGAAACGTTTCTGCTAAAAAGAAACTGTCCAGATGAACTGATTGAGAATGAGCGGATTTGATACCTGGACTATTGAGAATTAACTTTCTTGTCTTGAACCACTTTGGACATGTCTGCCTGCCTGGGAGGAGTCGACGAGGGACACACCCCCAGAAACCATCTTGGCTACAGCAAACTGGTTGGTCCACATAAGTTGCTTACTTGGTGGGTTAACTTCAGTGTGCTTTGGACTACTCTGACTGAGGAAGCCCTCTGGAGTGAGGGTGAAACGTTTCTGCTAAAAAGAAACTGTCCAGATGAACTGATTGAGAATGAGCGGATTTGATACCTGGACTATTGAGAATTAACTTTCTTGTCTTGAACCACTTTGGACATGTCTGCCTGCCTGGGAGGAGTCGACGAGGGACACACCCCCAGAAACCATCTTGGCTACAGCAAACTGGTTGGTCCACATAAGTTGCTTACTTGGTGGGTTAACTTCAGTGTGCTTTGGACTACTCTGACTGAGGAAGCCCTCTGGAGTGAGGGTGAAACGTTTCTGCTAAAAAGAAACTGTCCAGATGAACTGATTGAGAATGAGCGGATTATAAGGTAGACGTATAAAATCAAAGACAGGAACAAATCTGCATTGGTTTTTGCCAGGATTCCAACAGATTCTGAAAACCATTTAGAGAAGTCAAGGTCGAGAGCTTCAGATCTTTTTGTAAGATATTCCATGAAGCAGGAGCGGAGTAGGAGAAGGCCCTTTTTCCAAGTTCAGTCCTCACTGACGGAACACTGCAGGTAATCATGTCCTGAGAGCGCACACTGTAGCTGCACTCACGCAAAGACATGTAGGAGGAGATGTATGAGGGCAGCAGACCAAGAAGTGATTTAAAGATGAAAATGTACCAGTGGAAGAGTCTGCGTGAGGTTAATGATGTCCAGTTAACCAGTGAATACAGGGTGCAGTGGTGGGTACGATAATCACAACCAGTTATGAATCTTAGTGCACCATGATAGACCACATCCAACATCCGCAGGGTGCTTGTAGGAGCATTCATGTAGAGAATGTCACCGTAATCAATGGAGGGAAGGAAAGTCACAGATACAAGGCGTTTCCTGACATTCAGTGATAGACATTTATATATGTTAATTTCAAATGTGGAACTTTGTGAAAACTGAATTCTCTTAACTTTTCCTCCTAAGCTCTGAAAATTATTAGAAAAGTCCCACTTTTTTCCTAAAATATTGTTGCCTACTTGTACAGTAGTTTATTTAATCAGAATCAACTTTATTGTCATTGCACCGAAGCGCAACAAAAATTACATTTCAGTACAGCCCATCTGAGAGAAACATAAACAAAGAAACAGACATGGGGAGATGGAGGTGACTGAGGCCGCTGGCCTCGAGAGGCACAGCCCTTTTTTTCAGATAAGGAAAAAGATACGAGGGAGAGTGTAGGTGTAAAAAAAAAAAATCAAATCTCACACTGTGTCTTAGACAGGACACAGTGTGAAAGTAAAAAAAAAAACCTCAGTAAATGAAACAGCAACATACTGATGACATCATAATACATTTATGCATGAGGAGGCTGACGAGGGCAATGAGTTGTCCATGGAGATTGTCAGAAAGTTCCTTAGTCCTGATAAAGATGGCACACTGTCTATCAGCCGGCTCAACTCTGACACAGATCCGGGGAATGATGGGGGGTGGAGCTTCTTGTTCACATAAACAACCAGGAAAAATTTAAAATAGCTGGCCAATTCAAGGCCGAGTGGGGAAGCCAAATTAACATAACACAATTATTTTGGGTCAAGCAGCCTCTACTCGAATTTCCATGTCTGCCTTCATAGTTCTGCTGGTACGTCTCACTGGCAATTCCAAACAGCCAAATTTTGTGGTCATACCACCGGATCAAGCTTGTAGCCTTCTCCAAGGTCGATTTCTTCCCGCCAGTGAGTCCCAGGAGCTGCAAATGGCCTGAGATTCTCAGAAATCGTGTCCAGCTTATGGCTAAACTCATGCAGCATCTGAGTCTGAGAACGTACTCCTTGGTACAGTCCTTCATACAAGGCAGGCAGCCTTACAATTGCCAGAACCGCTGCTGCCATCTTCCAAATTTGTTGATATGCCAGATACCCGCCAACACCAAAAAGCAAAAATCCAGTTATCATAAATCCAATTATGTATGGGTCTTCTACGTCCTCAACCGACAATACAGACAGACACACCATCTTCCACTGGCCCCAGGAATTTGCAGTATATCCAGCTGCGAGTGTCCCTTCAGGGTATGAGGGCTCTCCTTTGCCCTGTCTTCTAGTCAAGAAAATTTTGTCAAATGCGTTGAGAGACCATCTGACCAGATCCATAATTTACTATTTGGGGGATATGTAGAGAGAGAGGCTCTGATAGGAATCAAGACAAAGAGCAAAGCAGAAGGGAGCTAAGAGCAGAAGAAAAAGTGTCCGTCCTCGTCAAGAGCAAGCAGGAAAAAAAAATCTATTTATATTACCGTACATGAGCATACGCACACTGTAGGTAACTTATTCTAGGTATACAATAATCAGTTGAACATACTGATTTCTGACCATTGCTTTTTGCATCGTTGGCTAATTGCTACATTTAATCTGACAAACTCTTGCAAATCACAACTCCCAGGAACAGTTGCATGTAAATGTTCACTTGAAACAGAACCATTGCCTAATTTAAATAATAAGCTTTTTTTTCAATTTACACTAATTTACACTTTACATTTTTTAATCTACACTAAAGAGGTTTTGAATGGTTTATTTCACACTTAGAGATACAACAGTCTGTGTTTATAATTCACAAACACTCACAGACTGTTGGTAAAAGAAGAGGTGATGCAAAACAGTGGTAAATGTTCCCTTTTTATTATTAAATGTGTTAGCTCAGCACCAGCTTTGTATACAACAATATATTTGTGCTGTGTGCTGGGTTCTAAATACATATTTAGCTTAGCTGTATAAATTATGTTTGGTTTAACTTTACCCCACTCATAGTCTAAAGAGTTTTTGTCCTCTGGGCTGAAAGGAAACCAAACATGTCAACCTGTGTGGTTTTAGCAATGGCAATGCAACAAGGACCATCATGTAAATCGTAATGTTTTTCAAAGATAATTTCAAACTCCTGTGAATTATTTTTCATAATTATTTTGCATATGATGCAAATACTCCAGAATTGTTACACTAAACAAAACTGGATTGCCTCGCCGCCTTCCTTCTACTTGGTCTCCATCACAAAGGTGAGCAAGTGCACAAACTGAAGTGTGACTACCTGGAACAACACCGCAAAGATGGACTTTCTGACATGGGTTTTAGTTAATGGACCTGTTGGTGCTGTTAACTTCACGATGATTGTGTTTTTTATCTTCTGCATGGTGAATCCGCTACATGGGGAAAAGATCAAGCAACCTCTGAAGTTTCTTCTGGCCCTTTTGGTCGGCAGCACAACCGTTTACCTAATGTCGACTTTTGGTGTTTTCTTCTCCGAAGGGAAAAGTGACAACATGATCTTTGTGGCCTCGTTTTTGATCTCAGTCTGCTGTTTGTCCGTCAGCATATCGTCCTCTGTTTGGATGAACTTCTTTTACTACACCCAGATTGTTCCTGCCCAGAGAGATGTTTTCGTCTGGATTAAGAAGAACATCAAACCGGTCATATTTGGAGTTATAATTTTTGAAAACGTTTTCAGTTTGCTCGACTTCACTGTGGAACTTTTAAACGTACATCTCGATCTGCTTGAATTCAATGAAACCTCCACAAACTACCAAAATACAATTAAACCTCTTATAGAACATCAAGACGACATCTATATTATTCTGATTTCTATACAGAGGTTTCACTTCTATACATCTTTTTTGGTTATGATGATGTCCAGTGGTGCCACTGTAGTCTACCTGTGCAGGCACATGCAGCATATGGCTGCACATGGACAATCCTTATCCTGTCCACGGTTAAGAAGTCAGGTGAGGGTCACCATCAGTGGCATCATCCAGGGGTTCCACTTTCTGTTTTTAACTATTTGGCGAGAGTACGATTTTGTTTCTCATAACTTTAGTGATAAAGCCATAGATCGCCAACTTTTCTCCACAGTACTAAACTTTTACATGTCTGCCACCGCATTTTGGCTTGGGGTTGGTCAAGTTGTTTTCAGGCAGAGAGCTGCAGACATGTGGACTAGATTGGCTCAGTGGTGCAAAGAGCTCACAATGCAATCACAACAAGGTGCATGAGAACCAGAGGACACGTTGAACTTACATTCAAACCTGCAGGGATGTGAACCTTAAGTCTATGGAACACATCAGGTGAGATGCAGCATGCTTACTTATGGGTTTGCTCACTAACTGCATGTCCTGGAAATGTACTCTGAAACAGACAACAACAAGTAAGGAACAAGATATTCTGACCAGTTTTTTTTTTTTTTGTGCAAGAAACTTCTATTTGTTCTTAACTATGCTTATGGTTTGTTGTTTTTACATTGACTTAATGATTAACTTGATATGGAGTGAGAGGGGAAGCAAATAATTGGTTCATGTTTTGAATATTACCTGTGGCATCCCACAGAGTTGAGTACTGGATCCCAAATTGTTTATTATGTGTAGAGTGAATAATGTATTCAATTACCGGTATGTTGTGTTTGCAGATGATACAACTTTTTTTTTTTTGTTCTTGAAAGGATTTAAAGCAGTTAATGGATGTTGTCAGAAAAGAAATTGATCAACTTAAATGTTCATTAAATTATTTTTTAATTTATCTAAAACCAAATGTATGTTGTTTGAACATTAAAAAAATTGAAGCAAATATTAAACTGGTGATAAATAATGTATTAATTGATAGAGTGTTTAAAAATAAGTTTCTAGGTGTAATTTTGGACCACATGTTTTGTTGGAAACCCCACATTAAACACTTGTGATTGCTAAAACCATGGGGATGGGAAATCAAGAGATATCTTGAACATTAAATCTTTGCACAATCTTTATTATACCCTGTCACTGACATATTTAGACTATTGTGTTGAAGTTTGGGGTAATACACACAAAAGTTATCTACAAAACATATGAACAATGCAAAAAAAAAAAAGCAATAAGGATGGTACACAATGTTTGGTATTGTGAACACAACAGCTTATAAAATGTATTTGGTACAATTTAAAACTGCACAAGTGATGTTCAAAGCTAAAAATAATATGCTTCCAAAGAATATTCAAAACGTATTTAAGAATAGAAAGGGAAGGTATGAGAGGGAAATGTAATTTAAAGCAGCCCTGTGTTTGCTGTGTTAGATGAAGAGATTAAACAAAGTAAAACTATTGCACAATTCAAGAAAAAATACAAGGATTACAAAATTGTTGTATATAAAAATGAACGAGATAAAATGATCTTATTCCAACTGTTAATTTCTTAGTCCGTGTGTTAAGCTTTGATCTGTAAGACATAGAGTAAATTTGTATCTGCGGGTATATTTATGTATGTGTAGGTATACATAGCTAATGCATGCATGTCTGTGT
This sequence comes from Garcialebias charrua, assembly GCA_038048925.1. Classification (NCBI taxonomy): domain Eukaryota; kingdom Metazoa; phylum Chordata; class Actinopteri; order Cyprinodontiformes; family Rivulidae; genus Garcialebias; species Garcialebias charrua. Next base: position 54,926 of record JBBPBX010008198.1, on the reverse strand, counting down.
GTATACAGTATACATGTGTATTTATGCATTCATACTGAATTCAGAATTTGCACGTAAACTTAGGGACAGGACTGCATAAGCTTTTGCTTCTTCCTGCTCTCTATTCGAACATTTTTTGTTTTATTTACAGAATATTTTGGTGGAACTATTTACCTTTTTATTTATGTTTTTTTTCATGTTTTCATTTAGCTGATATTTTAACTGTTCAAAATGAAATAAAGAAAACAAATCTTGAATTCTTGGTCCATTGCTGTAATGCATGTCCATTTCTGTCCAAAGTGCTGGAGAAAGCAGTTGCTGCTCAGCTGCAGGACCACCTACAGCAACACTCTCTGTATGAGAAGTTCCAGTCTGGATTCAGAGCAGCTCACAGTACTGAGACTGCACTGCTGAGAGTAACAAATGATGTCCTCATGGCTGCTGACACTGGTTCTCCCTCCATCCTTGTCCTCCTTGACCTCACTGCAGCCTTCGACACTGTGGACCATAGTATCCTCCTCCACCGTCTTCATGTGGAGGTCGGTCTCTGTGACACTGTCCTGGACTGGTTCAATTCTTTCCTCTCCAATAGGCTGGAATGTGTTAGCCTTGGCAATGCCACTTCCCAGACAGTCGGTGTCTCCTGTGGTGTCCCTCAGGGGTCAGTTCTGGGGCCCCTGCTGTTTTCCCTCTACATGCTGCCTTTAGGTCAAATTATTAATCAGTTCAACATTTCTTTTCACTGCTATGCCGACGACACACAGCTTTACATCAGGACTGGAGCATCATCATCATCCCTATCTCCATCTTCACTCACTGCTCTCTCTGCCTGCCTGGAGGAAATAAAGGCATGGATGAATCAGAACTTTCTTCAATTAAACTGCTCGAAGACTGAGGCCATATTGATTGGCACCCCTCACCAGATACAAACATCAACTTTAACAACAATCTCCTTCTCTGGTCAAGACATCCCCCTCTCCACCTCTGTTACAAATCTTGGAATAAAAATGGACTCTCATCTTACATTTGAAAATCACATTAAGCATCTGTTTAAAACCTGCTTCTTCCATCTTCGAAACATCTCCAGACTTCGCCCATCTCTGACTTTTCCTGATGCTGAGAAACTCGTCCATGCCTTTGTCTCCTCCAGGCTCGACTACTGCAACTCCCTGTTTATTGGTATCCCTGGCAAAAACCTTCAGAAACTTCAATACATTCAAAACAGTGCAGCAAGGATTCTGTTGAGAGTTCGTAAATTTGAACATATTACACCCATTCTCCATAACCTCCATTGGCTTCCTGTCACCTACAGAATTCAGTACAAAACTGCTCTCATTACCCATCAATGCTTGCACGGCACTTCACCTGACTATCTAAAGGACATTCTTGCACCATATTCATCCACCCGGTCTCTACGATCACAGAACAGTAATTTCCTTCATATTCCTCGGACCAAATTGAGGACCATGGGAGACCGAGCATTCTGTGTGGCTGCCCCCCGCCTGTGGAACTCCCTCCCTGACGACCTGAGAGCTCCACAGTCACTGGTTGACTTTAAAAGCAGCATAAAGACTTTTCTTTTTAAGCAAGCCTATTCTGCCTCCACATGATTTTATCTTTGATCTTAGCTGATATCATTATTGATTTTACTTGATTTTATCACTTGTTTTATTTTATTTATTTTTTAAGCAAGCCTAATCTGCATCCACATGATTTTATCTTTGATCTTAGTCGATATTATTATTGATTTTATTTGATTTTATCACTTGTTTTATTTTATTTATTTTTTAAGCAAGCCTAATCTGCATCCACATGATTTTATCTTTGATCTTAGTCGATATTATTATTGATTTTATTTGATTTTATCACTTGTTTTATTTTGATCTTTGCTTTGTTACACTTTGTAGCACTTTGAGATTTTTATTAATGAAAAGTGCATTATAAATTGAATTCATTATTATTATTATTATTAATGCGTTATTTCCAGTATATTATTTTGTAATTCTTTCAAATTTTTCATGTAAACCATCTAGCCCAGGGGTTTGCAACCTTTATGATCTAAAGAGCCATTTCTGCCCCATCGTTCACTTAAATTAAATGCCTCCAGAGCTGCAAAACTTGATACAATAGTCATTATCAACTGGTGGCCCATGGGCCACTTAAAGTTTGTTAGAGGAGGCTTTTCTGGCCAGTAGGCGTGAAATTATAAAACTAAAACCAACCAATGATTGTTAACATTTTTTGATATTTTTACATTTTGAGACAAAATAATAGACATTCATCCATCTGTCCGTCCATCCATCCATCCATCCATCCATCCATCCATCCATCCATCCATTATCTTTACTCGCTTCTTCCTTTTTGGGTTACAGGAGTCACTGTTGTCCATATCCAGGTCACAAGTACATAAGACTGGATTCTTGTAAAGAATATATATTTATACAGTATACATTTTTTGGCCTATTTTTTAAACTAAAACAATGAACTGTGCAGGTGTATGTGATTTATTTTTATTTTTTTGTGGAGAAAGTATTCTACTTTGAAGAAATAAAGCAAGTTAAAGGGAGTATAACTCTGTGTATTAGTACTAGTATACACATATTTGCAAAAAAAAAAAAAGACAGAAAAACAGCTAAAACTAGTAATTTTTTTGTTGTGGGTATATAAGATCCTATAAAATTCAATTTATGTCAGTTTTGGTCAAAGCTTGAAAGAGCCGCTGCGGAGGGACCAAAGAGCCGCATGTGGCTCCAGAGCCACAGGTTGCAGACTAGGGCTGTATAATAATATCGATATCGCGATATATATCTATTTTTTCTTTCCTAGAAAAAAATCTATATTCCTCCGCAAGTCGTACCTCTGCATCCCTGGCACCAGTGTATCCTCAGAGAGAGTCTTCTCCACCGCTGGAGATATCATCACTGCGCAGAGAAGTGTACTTCTCCCAGAGCACGTCGATCAGATTCTATTTCTAAACAAAAGTCTGAGGAGAATTTAGCTCATTTGGTCTGCAGAGTAGACTTTCTGTTTAGAGTTCACTTATTAGTCAGGGTCTATCTAGGCCTTAAGCTGCTCTGCTAAGATGGGTGCATTAGATGTTCTTCATTACTTTAATTATAGGCTGTTTTGGAGAAGTCATATTACTTTTTACTTACCAAACACTTAGAGTGCTTCCTTCAGATGTTAAGTGTCAAGGTTAAAACTGTTTCAAACTATTCAGAGCAGGTGCTGGTGAAGATTCTCAGTCGTCCAGGACATGATAAAATCAAAAAGGTGTTCAATACAAGATCAACTGGACTTTATTTGTTAAACGTTTCGACTCCTATCCAGGAGGCTTTTTCGATTCAATTCAGTGAATTGAATTCAGTGAATTGAATTCAGTGAATTGAATTGAAAAAGCCTCCTGGATAGGAGTCGAAACGTTTTCTGCAACAAATAAAGTCCAGTTGATCTTGTATTGAACGCCTTTTTGATTTTATTCAGAGCAGGGCACTTGGTGCACTTTATTTACTTTACAAATGCATGTAAGCTACAGTTTTTACTGTTTCAATTAAAAGAATCACGTTTTCTCACCACTTCTTTGATTCATTTTGTCCAGCTGTCGACTTTAAGTCTGTGTCCTTGTCCAACCAGAGCCAAGTATTAGTATTGTGTAGTTGGTGCTTTTAATCAGTTTTCAGTTAAATTAATTCAATCCAAGTCTATAACAGTCTCAAAATGTCACCAAAATCACTCTGTCCCTCTAAAATCTTTCAGAAAATTGCAAGTGTATTGAATTGTATAGTTTGGTGAATATCGCAATATATATCGTATTGTGAGCAGAATCTCGTGTATCGTATCGTGAGATTATTGTATCACAGCCCTATTGCAGACCCCTGATCTAGCCATTTATCTCTCAAATCTCTGTCAGCACATATTTTAGAAATGCTCTTGGACAAAACATTTCCGAGAAATAAAACGTCAGTTGTTTGGACGTGTCCGAGCTTCAGAACAGACCATGAAGGCAGCACGACTCAGGCCCCGCCCCCTCATTCCTCTCATACTGCTCCCTGTCTGCTCTGTCAGCAGCAGCAGCTGGTTCGAGGACACAGAGGATGCGGCACAATCTCCTTGAAGGTGAACACATTTGTTGGGTTCTCCTTAATAAATAGGTGTACCAGCTGAAAAGCCTTATTCATTTAAAAGCATACCTTCAGATACCGTGAACGGTTATGATACGAGGGGGGAACAAAACTCTGAAAGATTCACTCAGCCGTGCATTAAAATTTGACTGTTTCATCAACCGTTCACCCCTGCTGGTCAGGTGAGTCTCTTCTAATGGACTAGACGGGATGCTTGTAGCTAGCTATTTTTATTTACTTACAGTTGTTGAATATTTGTGTTAAATATACCGTAAAGTTACGTTTTGACCTGTGCAGCGAGAGACAAACGACAAAACGTTTTTGACAAACGTTGGTTTCCTGCAGTTGAGCTGTCAGTTGGGTCGTTATAGAAGTGGAACTCGAAAAATGAATCTAGCTATTAAATATTAAAGGTAGCCTACTCATTGCAATGAAAGCAAACATAAACAATGTTATCCTGAACTATTATAAATGGTGCGGTTTGAAAAAAAGTTTCCTTTCCAGATGTGTTTCTAACGCAGACATCAGTAACATGAACTTTTATCTACCTAAAAAAAATCTGAACGTATACATAATCATACTTATTAATGCCAAACAGCTCTTCTTTTGAAGACACTGAGACATTATGAAAAAAAAAAAAGAGTAGATTTTATTTCAGTTTTATTATTTTTTGACTGGTCTCCACGATGTTGCAATACTGAAGCAGTAAACTTGTTTCTGTTTCTAGAGAAGCACAATTTTTTGGGTCTCATTTTCAAATGCATATTGTTTCAGAAATTTTAGATCAGGGGTCTGCAACCTTTATGATCAAAAGAGCCACTTCTGCCCCATCGTTCACTAAATTAAAAGCCTCCAGAGCTGTAAAACTTCATTGTCAACAAAGTTTGTTAGAGGAGGCTTTTCTGGCCAGTAGGCGTGAAATTATAAAACTAAAACCATCCAATGATTAATATTTTTTGATATTTTTACATTTTGAGACAAAATAATAGACAGGATTCGATCCATTCATCCATCTGTCTGTCCATCCATCCATCCATCCATCCATCCATTATCTTCACTCGCTTCTTCCTTTTTGGGTTACAGCGGTCACTGTTGTCCATATCCAGGTCACAAGTACATAAGACTGGATTCTTGTAGAGAATATATATTTATATACATTTTTTTTGCCTATTTTTAAACTAAAACAATGAACTTGTGCAGGTGTATGTGATAAAAAAATGTGTGGAGAAAGTATTCTACTTTGAAGAAATAAAGCAAGTTAAAGGGAGTATAACTCTGTGTATTATTACTAGTATGCACATATTTGCAAAGGAAATGACTGGAAAACAGATAAAACTAGTAATTTTTTTGTTGTGGGTATATACAAGATCCTATAAAAACTCAATTCATGTCAGTTTTGGTCAAAGCTTGAAAGAGCCGCTGCGGAGGGACCAAAGAGCCGCATGTGGCTCCAGAGCTGCAGGTTGCAGACCACTGTATTTCTGTTCAAGATTATTATTGTGACTTCCCGCACCAACAAGTGTGTTTCTGTCACATTTTAGGGTTCAACCTATGAAGTCTGCAGCCCTGTTGATGGTTCAGAGAGAGGAATGATCCCAGCACTGACCGATATCCTGAAAAAATGGCCTTGATCAACTTGACGCCCCCTCCTGCCTCTGTCAGGGTGAACTCAGATGCCAGAGCCATGTGCACGGTCGAGCTGGAACCTCACGTGAGAGCTGCGGACGACTGTGAACTCCAGAAAATGTTGAACCTTTGCTTGTTTCACTCCCTGGACTCCTGCCTTCCCTTGAGGCCGCTGGATCCTCCTGTAAACTCTGAACTTTTAGCATGCGTGCACACATCTGCCAGCCCCCATGCGATGCTGCCCCTCACCGGTCCGGACTCCTCCATCAACTTTCTCTCTTTCAACAAATGCCAGAGAGCGTCTCATCAAGTGGCCGCTGTTTTCCCAGGTGTGCCAGACATGTTTTTAACCCCTGTTCCTGAGCACAATAGCCAAGAGGCTTGTCTGTTGCATGGACAGTGTGCTGCTCCTGAATTTAGACCAGATGGTGGTGATGTGCATCACTCCTCTCTTGCTCTTTGTCCCTCCTATTCTCACGAGGAGCTTACAACTCGGAGTCGCACTCAAATAAATGCAACCCAGCCTACAATGGCGTGCGAGGGATTAGCAGCAATGGCCTGTCCTCTTCCAGCTTCTGTGCAGCCTGGTACGGACATGTTAAACCTCGACCAGATGGAGTTTAAAGCTGGGCTAGAAGAAGGTGTAAAGGAGCAGCTCTCCAAACATGAGGAGCTAAAAGACAAAGCCTGGAGGCTGCAAAAGAGACTGCAAGTCCTGCTGGGAGATCACGTTTTACTCCACTGCAGCCAGCAGCTCGAGGGGCTGAAGAGTTGTCAGTTTGAAGACATGACCCTCAACAGTCTGGACTCTGTATACCACGAGTCGCCTCCCAAATCCTGCATTAACGCTGATCTTTTTGGGCAAGAGTCGGCCACAGTTTGGCCTTCCTTCATGGAGGTCTCGGAGTTCTGTGACTCCAGCCAGATGGTGCTGAGAGACCTGTTGGAGGTCCTGGACTCCGAGGCCACGGACAGCAGCAGCTCAGATGATGATGAGCCAGAGGAGGACATGGTTCATGGCAAGATTTCACTTGTGTGAGTGTCGGCAAGTAAAGAGTTTCCTTTAATACTGTTATGTTGGATACTAGTTGTCAATGTACAATATTTGCTGTATAAGTCGTAACTTTTTGCTTAAATTTGCAAGTCCTGTGACTTATAAACCGAAGTGAATAATATACAGGTAGTCCTCGACTTACGGCGTAGATCCGTTCCTACGCGGCGTCGCAAACCGATTTTCAATGTAAGTCGAAATATACGTACATACTGCACCATATACATGTACAGTACTGTATTACTAAGCACTTAGCCTATCCTAACACAGTACCCTACATAATTATCAAAAACACATACATTTGGGAGCCATAATGAAGGGAAAAAAGAGTTATGGCCTACTGGGATGCTGGTGACGCCGTATTCCTCCGTCCATCGGCCGTATTCTCCATTCGTTTATGACGTAAAACCGCCGTCCAGCTCGGTCCATCCTCCGTATTCTCTATTCGTTTACGACGTAAAACCGCGTTCACAGTAAGTTTTGTTTTGTTTTTTGAATGTCCAGAGGACCAGACTTAGCTTTTTTATAGAGTACAGTGCAGTATTCCTCCGCCGCTACGTTTACGACGTAAAACCGGAAACTGCGTAACTCGGCTTTTCAATTTTAAAATATTTTTATGGGAGATGCGTTGTAACCACGAAACGTCGTAACTCGAGACCGTCGTAACCCGAGGACTACCTGTATATTTTTTCTCCATATTTATAACTCAAATTTTGGATGAGATCTGACAATTTCATTCATTCTGACATGTCAAATGTTGAACACTACCATTTTCAGCCACTAGAAGGCCCTCGACTAATATGGCAAGCCAAGTGTCTCATTAGTAGGTAAAAGTGGCTATTAATGAGATATTTGGCTTGCCATACAAAGCCATCTTCGTCTCGCTCCGGAACTCCTGGAGCAAACCTCAAATCAGCTGCATATTTTGCCGCGCTGCCCAGGCGAAATGCAGCTGATTTGACCATTAAAGTGCATTTATGAAGGAGAAGTTCAGCTGAGACGCACCTTTACTATAATTTCGAGTAAACAAATAATTGTTTTTAAGTTTTAATCTTGTTAAATTCTTGTTAAAGTCCTCACGCTCCTGCGGCCGTCATTTGGCAGCCAATCCATTTTTGGCACAACACCGGCCCATGTTTCCAGGTGATCAGCAGTGATAATAGATGCGACTAATGCAGCAAAGACATTTTTTCCCCCACTTTATTAGACATATTTGGACTGATGCGACTTATACGGCGGTGCAATGCGTATGGTGGCAAGTACGGTAATCAACAGAACTCAGATTTGAACATTTATGAGTTCTAGCAATATAAAACTACAGGATGGTATCAACTGACCAAGTGCTGTATGTCCCCAAACACAAATTCTACTACGTACCAAAGAAATGATCAGTCTTGCTTGAATTTTAGGTTCATTTATTTATCTGTAACAGCACCACTGTGGGTATGTTGCTTGCACAGCTGGTCCTTAAACCAGCTAGAGATGAGAAATCCTCTGAACCATAAAATTAGATCAGTTTTGATCTGAAGTAAGCTACTGATGCTGAAGAACATCCACACACAGTGTTAAGAGCATGGCGACCAGCTGCTATTCAGACTGAAAGCATCGGCCTGGTTTAAAGTCAGACCAGTGAGGAGTGTACATGGTTGGGTTCTCCCTCATGATAGGAGGTTGTTTAAGGACAGGGAAGGTGCTGCAAAAAAAAAGTGGGGGAATAAAAAACAAAACAAAACCAAGCTACTTTAAAATGGTGAATAAATTGTTTGACGTGTGGAGAAATCCTGAAGCACGCACAGCTATAAACATCAAAACTGGTGTAAATACTGTTGGATGATGTGGGAAGTTTTGCAGAGTCACAGTGTTTGAGAGCCACAGTGCTACATGCATGTTTTCTTTGGCCCTCAGTGGCATTTACATTGCGGCTGTCATAAATGCAAGTTTTGTGCTTTCAGCTGTAGCGGTTGTTATGACATTTTTTAGCCATGCTCTCACACATATTTGTTTCTTTCCGCGCAGCAGTCGTAACAGATTCAACTGACGAGCCAGCTCTTTTTACCCACGGGGTAGGAAATAAACACAGGCTTTGCCAGAGAGCCAGCAGTGTTCCACCCAGTCTCTGCTGCCTCAGTGTTTCCTCTTTACAGTGGGTTTGGGTTGAAAGCCTGAGGTGCTGTTCTTCTTAAAGTTTTCTTGAAAAACAAAACATGCTGGACTGTAACATATGAAGGTACGGTCTTGTGACAGTAGACATCTTGTTTTTTTGTGATGCTGACAGTGGTAGGGGAATCTCAACTTCAAGCAACCTTTATTTTAATCAGAACTACATATATTTTGCGATTTAAATAATTTTATTTGTGTATTTTAAACTAGCCAAAAATAAAAAAATAGAATAGTTGGGTTAGTTATTATTATTATTATTATTTGCTTTTTAAACGTAAAATTAGCCATCTTGTTCTTATCGATAAATCTTTTTAGACCATTTTTCTTGTTTCATAAGTGACCAGAAATAATTGGGAAATCATTTTTTGGTCTTTAACCAAAACTAATTTAGGAACCGTTTGTCATCAAGACATCCTGGAAATAAAAAGCCTTACCAGTTTTCTGAAGATTTGGAAAGTGATATGAACTGTATTTATTTCACTAAATAATAATAGGATATCTTCCATTTTAGACAGTGTTTGGTTTAATTGAGAATAAAATGTGCTAATAAGGTGAAAACACTCTTACAGATTATGCTTCTTACAGAAGCTGCCTGTCAAATCTGATTCTTTCATTTAAAAAAGCACAAAAACTGACACAATTTAATATAAACTTTTCAATTCAGTTTATTTATATAGTGCCAAATCACAACAGAAGTCATTTCAGGGTGCTGAACAGAAACATTCATACAAATATATATAAAGTCTAAATTTTCATTCATTCAACCTTTATTTAGTCAGGTAAATCTTATTGAGCCTCATGGCTCATTTACGAAAGCGACCTGCTAAAACTAAAGAACGATGAACAGCAATGGTAGAATTTCCTTAAACAATAAACAATAGAAAACAAAAGAGAAAAAAACAAAAGAGAGAAATACTTTTTTTTTTTTAAACAAAGTATCAAAAAACTAGCAAAACATTATAAGGTAAACGTATAAAATCAAAGACAGGAACAAATCTGCATTGGTTTTTGCCAGGATTCATACAGATTCTGAAAACCATTTAAATCTAAAATCTACCAACTCTAATCCAAATCAAATCTACCTTGTGTTAACCTGGTAAACCCATTATGATAATCAGTATAATCAATGTTACTTATATATCTGGTACAATGATTTGTCCTCTTCTGTTTCTGAGTCTGTGCTGTGCTCAAACCCAAAGTGTTTATTGGTTCTGACTAGTGAGAGAAGATGTTGTGTTTGCGAAGGCTTGAGTTTGTGTCCTTTTATTTGTCCAGCTTCTATCATCATTAAAGCGTTACCTTGCCTCTTGTCCAACTCAGTCTCTGGTGCAAAGCAGTATTCCTGTGAATCCAGGGTAAATTGCCACTGTCCAAGGAGGAAATGGGTCATTGCTGCCCTTTTTAAAAAAGGAAATACTTGACCTTAACCATTCACAGCGCCAACATTGAAGACCGTACTTTTATACGGGACTGGCTGTGTTTTAAAATTAAAATTTAGGACACTTCGGCAACATTATTGTGTCTGCAAATGCCAAGAACTCAAAACAAACCACTTGTAGCTGGATATTTATCCAGCCAAGACTTGGCTGCAAACCCTCGATCCTTCTCCCTGAAAGTAACAGCTGTTGAGGTAATGATGTATTTATTATGCATCAATACTGTATCATGATGATCAATATTGTGATACATTTGCAGCGTTAAGAAGTACAAAGCAATTCTTTCCTCTTTGTCATCTCCTCCTCTCCTGTTCCAAGCATTGCTTGGCAAAAATTCCTGGAATTTCCTCATTACACAGATGGAAAGAGCTACAGGGCAGCCAAGCCGGACCATCGTCAGCGTAGGGAGGAGGGCACTTACTGCCTTAAAAAAACAGAAATGAGCTTAGACTCCATTGCTCCATACATTGCTTTGTATGGTTGAACTTTTTCATGTTTAACAAAAAGTGTGTTAAGACCGTCAGAAGGAATCTGAGCTATTTGAGTGAATAGGGCAACAGTGAAGTAACCGTAACATCAATGAGTATTGTGAAATGCAGTGTGCTGGCTGACCGGAGTAACCTTTCAGCGTGTTTGAAGTAGAGGAGTCCCTGCCTGTCCATGCCAAGGTCCAAGAGTACTGCCATAGCAACTGTTGCACAGCTGAAGTCAGCCACACAAATAAATACATACAACCAAGATAAATATTAACTGGAACAAGTGAGTGAAGTTAAACAGAGAACTGCTAAGTAACTGCGCCTTTATGGACTATATTTCACTCATCTTGCAATTGTATTTTTTACACTAAATCAACTGACTCTTCCATTTATTATTACTTTTTCTTTCTCAAACTGCTATCTTGCTCTTATTCTGGCCTCTTCACTCACTGCCAGTGGTCAGTTTAAACAACCAGACTTGATTCAGTGTATGCCCTTCAAATATTCTCTCCCTGCGAGGTGAATGAATAAAAGATGAATATGATGTATTATGGCCCTATACAGTACTTGATTACAACCGCCCTCCTTTGTCATCCTGTGCAGCAGCAGTTGTGAGAGGCAGTGGCTTGAAGAAAGAGCCGAGCTAAGCAGCCGATGGAGCTGGCTGCAGCTGCGTCTGTCGGAACTAGAAGGGAGAACGGAGCAACTGGTAGAGCTCCACCAAAACATCTGCTCCACCAAGGTATGATTAATGTTTCACCAGCAGGTTTTCACTATGCTAAAAGTAACAATCTTATAAAGTGTATCACTCATTTTCTGGTCAGGAAGGTACAAAGCACACCTTTCAACTGCTATTAATGACTGAGGATAAGTGAACTAAAATAAAACTGAAACATGGTAAACGTGAAATACAACCAACTCTGTGTTTATGTGTGCATCTAAGGGTAGGGTGGTGCTTGCAGACCCCCACCCACAGACTGGCAGGCAGATTCAGCAGACCCTGATGAGAGGAAGGGCTGGTTTATCATGCACAGCATCTGAGGCTGACACTGAACCCTGCAGCCCCACACGTCTTCTGCACAATATAGAGAGACAGGTATTAGTGAGCAACTTGTACACGAACCTTAACACCAGGATTACCGTATTTTCCGACGTATAAGTCGCAGTCTTTTGCATAGATTTGTCAGTCTTGCAACTTATATGCTGAAGCGACTTATATACTTCCCTCCCCCCATATTCATAATGCAATTTTTGACTGACACTTTAAATTTTGAAGAACTGCAACAGCGAGTCCTCCCATTCGCGCTTGTTTTACTCAGCTGGTACAGGTGGAGGAACGCTGGAGAGCTAGCAACTGCAGCCGCGATGGATGGATGGATGATGGATGAATGATGGCTAGATGGATTGCACTGTGCTGCCCAGGTGAAATGAAGCTGTTTGACCATTAAATAAACACATAATAAATGCAACCTATACGTCTAAGCGACTTGTATGTTTGTTTTCCTCTTCATTATGCTTTTTTTGACTGATGCAACTTATACTCTGGAGCGGCTTATACACCGGAAAATACGGTAGTCATTTTCATGGAGATTTTGTTTTTACAGAATTGAAAGTGCAGAAAGGTGCTTCTTTGTAGTGTTATTTCATAGCGTCAGTTTGAAAGATTTGACAAATGAATCGCAGCGTGCTTGCTGTTAGACCTGCGTGCTGTTATGTTAAATTAAAGGCTGCAGGTGGATGAATAAATTGCAGCTGCTTGATGATGTCAGGTGGTTGTAATCATCTCAGAAGGAGTTGTTCCAGCTGTTGAAGCTTAGAGAATCACTGAGAGCTTCTTGTTAAATCTAACATTGTACGTACAGTCTTAATGGAGCTGAACAAAGATGCAAATATAGTAATTTTTTTTCCCTTTAGAACATACATATTCATGCACAAATCACATGAAAGATGTGTATTTCTGTACTCTGTGTTGATTTAAAATGAGATGCAGCACCATGTGCATAAAAAGAAGGTTGTTTTGTGTTTCACACATTATTTTCACCTTATCAGTGTTTGAAACACTTTGTTCGGGTGCCATCTTTTCTGCAGAGTGCTCAGCTGAGCCAGTTTGTAAACAGTCTCGGCTTTTCACCACTTTCTAAACAAGACCAGACGTGGAGGGGAAGAAAAACCTTCACCAGGTGTGTCACGTTTCTGTCATTTATGTTGTTCATTAGTTTATAACCTTTGTTCAGTAAAGATTAATTTGATTGGACAGTTTAAATTACTATTAAAATCAACTCTCTAGTACAGGGCTATTCAAATGGTGGCCCGGGGGCCAAATCAGGCCCAAGGGTGAGTTAAGTTCAGCCCACCAATGGGTTCATTCTTAAATAAAACTAGATTTTAAATCTAAAAAAGTTAAGTCTGGTCCTCTGTACATTTTAATTAATAATAATAATAAAACAATTTTTATTTTTGAATGTCCAGAGGACCAGACAACTTTTTTTTCCCCTTTTTTTTCTACCTGGAGCATGTATCAGGGCAGATTTTAAATCATTTAAAAAATCTTACTTAATGATAATAACTGCTGGATGTCTGACCCCTGAGCTCTTGTCTTTCAGTAACTGTGGCCCCCTGAGCAATTTAGTTGAATAGCCCTGCTCTAGTACATGAATACATTTATGTACATCTATTTTGACAGCTGAACATCTCGTCTACTTGAAACTATCTATGTGATCTATGTTATACCCTGTTTTTACTTGAGCAAAATTCTAAAACATAACTTTTATTTTACTATGACATTTTAACCTTTTAAAAATTAATTTATGATTAAAAAAAGCTGACTTTTCTCTAATTTAAGGGCTTGAGTATTTTGATGTGGCCTTTGTCAAAAATTTGAAGGCCCACTGAGGTTGTATAACCTTTTTTTTTTTAAAGCTTTTTTTAGTTGATGTTTTGAAACTTTTTTTATGACTGAATATGTGAAAGCTTATAAGCTGAACTCGCACCGTAACCCAGATAATTACGAACGACAAAAAAAATGTCAGAAGCAGCAGATGCTGCTGAGACAAGATAAATATGCCTTCGCCAGGATTTCATGTCTAGATCTTATTTAATAAAATCAAAGAGTTAAACCTAGTTTTGTTGACGCTAACAGTAAATGTGCAAGGCACAAGCTTAAGATTATGTCAAGCTTTCAAGATCAAGTCAATTTTGTTGTCATTCACATCACATGAGGTGGAACAAAATTACGTACTCATGGTCCTAGTTACACCCAACAATAGCAAAAATTTAAAGTATAAAAAAAAACAGTAAATAATGATCTAAGACTACGATATATGTTAAATGATCACCAAACAGTACGCTAAAAGATCTGAGATACAGTATATGCTAAACACTAATAATGCAAAACAATACAGCATATCAACAGCAGCCCAAACCTGAGTGTGTGGTGAGAAGATGGGTATAAATGAATGCATCAGCATGAGATAATCTGCAGCACGGATAAGTCACATATCACTAATTAAAGTGGCATTACAGTGATTTTTTTCTTTCTTTTTTCGTACAGTGATTTTTCTGTTTAGGGATTTAAGAGTCTTACAGCTTCAGGGTAGAAGCTGTTCAGTCTAGTAATTCTACACTTAATGCTCCACAACCTTCTTTCTTTTCCTCTACTGAGAGAACTAGATTCATTGTCAACACGTACCGATTTTTCAAAACGTCTTTTAAAACCTGCGCTTAAGACTAACCAAAATATGCCGAAACTACCGGTAGGTTCCTTTTTGTAATAAACCCCAGACAAACTGCACGGTTCCCTCCATCTGTCTTGATGTGAATGATGCCTTTATGTCTTTCTGCCTTTTTGACTTTCTGTGTCTGTGAAGATAAAAGCTGCATAATAAATGAAAGCCATTCCTGTTGTTTATTCATGTACACGCGTGTGTCAGTAGATCCCATTTGTTTGTTGCTGTTTCTGTTGAGAAAGATGTAAGGGATCAGTATCTTGAAAAAGCAGCTTTTTTTTTAGTACATGAATCATAACCCTGTCATTTTCATGACCGTGTCTGATCTTGTTCCTGCAGTGGTCAGGGAGGAGGTGATGGTTTTCTGTCTGGGAGCTTTAAGAGTAGGAGGAGGAGAATGGGGTCAAGACAGCTCTTCAAAGCTGATGTATCGTGTGTGTGTGCCCGCACCCGACCCCTGGTTTCCTACCACAAACGCAGACTGTTTACCTTCAAATCCTTCAATACCACAAGCTCATTGGTATGTGTTAAATTAGCTTTTACTTGCTTCATTTTTGGCTTTCCTAATATATCAAATCTGTTATGAATCTAAAGGGTATCAGGTTATGATGAAATATGAATAGATTATTACAGAAATCTAATTATACTTCTCATGATTTGTCTTTCTCTTAACAAAACATGAAGCGAGCACAGACATGCTGCACGCTAATCTCATTTAGACTGTTATTAAAAGTTGTTTTATCAAGTTATTTTTATGAAACTGATATGTTTCACAATTCTCTGCCAAGTTTAGCCGTTTGTCTGATTCAAGCTTCAAAGCTAAGCCTTTTCATGGAAATGTTTTCAAAGCTAATTATATTAAAGTTGAAATCGAAACGCTTGTTTAATATACGGAACATATATTTACCAATTCAGTCTAGAACGTGTTGTAATTTTAAACTTTTTTTTATAGCATTTAATTTTGCTTTGAGCTTAAAAAATAAAACTTGTGTGAAGAAACTCTCCTCTATTGAGGATCTCGCATCACATCCTGTTGTTTATTCTTGTGCTCCAGAAATCAAGAAAGTCCATGTCGGCAGTGTCCTCTTCTTTTTCGTCTTCCTGTTCATGTGGCTCTTGTGATCCTGAAGTCCTGAGTTCTGACCCTGACTGCAGGTCCAGCTCCAGAACGCCTCCTCTGGTGCCTTTTTCCTCTGGTAGGCTTGAAGGTGGAATGTTCTGAAAGCTTCGAGTGCAGTAATTTTACTGTTCACTCCTAATATAATAAAGTTGTGTTTTTGGTGTAATTTGTGTGATTGATTGATTTTAAAACTCGTACTGCTTATGCGGACTTCATCTAAAATGTTCATAGAAAAAGATGCAAGAAACTTTTCTTCATGCGCTGATGCACGTTTCAGTAAAATCAGATTGTTAAACAAACTGTGAGTTTATTGTGGAGATTTGGCTTGGTTCAATAAAAAAAAACATTTGATTTATGAAACTAATATTTTCAGTATTTGTTGCCAATATTGTTTTCTCCTCCCAGACTTTTCTATAAACCATCATGTACAGGGAGCCGTGGCCCGAGAAGAATGGCTTCAAATACCTTTAGTTATCAACTCCCAGCTGACCAGTCCTGCGAACTACAAGAGAAACAGCTCCACACCACGACACAGCAGTAAGATTTATCTAGAAATAAAAGATCTGTTTACTTCTTCTCTTGTTCCAAGTTTGCTCTCTTTTTGTAGTTTTTTTTTCCTCTCTCTACTTTTTCATCTTTAAACCAACTGACGTCACAAAACCAAGATAGTTTAAGATTTTACAGTGTGCTACATGGGGGAAAAAAAGAAAAACAGATTACTCAAGATAGTGAATAATTAAAGTCTAAAATTTATAGCTGTGGGTTGCGATCGATGTCATAGCAAAACAAAAATGTTTGAACGGATGTTATGATCCAGCCTAGACTCACTTTATGTAATTCTGCTAAGGAAAAAGTCCAGCAGCTCTGCCAGATAGCTCACTAATCCAGGAAATAGATTGTATGTCTCCCCCACCACCTTTCCTCAAGGAAGAGAAAATTACAAACCAGTAGGATGGAAGCCACTTCTTCCCCAAAGCTGCTGCCCCCATCAACCCCTCCACCCCCCGGCCACCACCTGCCCCAATAGGACAGTCAACAATTTAATAAACTTCCTGGAATCCTTGATGGTATACATAATTCATCTAACAGATGAGACATTTTCTCCTCTCCTGCTGTGATAGAGCTGAAGTTGTCCCTTTCTGAATGGGATGAATTCATATTAACCTTTATACACTTTCTCTCAGAACAACTTAAGAATATTTGACGGTGCTTTTAATTAGAATCTGGTCCAAAGAAGCACTAAACTGATTCTAAACCACTAGGCACTTTGTATATTTGCTGGAGATTTAATAAACAGAGATTTACTCCTGTGACAGCAGTGGTTTCAGCACTTCCAGTGGTCCTGCTGACATAGATGTTTGCAGTGTGCAGTCATGAAAACAATGAACGAAACAAACAAAATAAGGAGGGCACTAGAGAAAACACACAATGGAAGCAGATTGGATATTGATGATAAGTGCACAGGCACCGCTCTCTGCTGATTTTGAGCCGGTGTTAATGATCTTATTCTTCTTCGTTGATAGCAGAAAACATCCATCAAGTCAAAAGAAATCTCTAAAAAAAAATGAAATTATGGTACACAGAAATACACCCCTCTCTCTCAAAGTAGATAAAAGGGAAAAATTGTAATCTTAAATCCATAAAGGTATTACGGTAATCATTGAAGATGGAACAAAAAAAAAGTAAAATTGTTTAATAATCAGGTAAACTAAAACAAAGCCACTTCTTTGTGTCTATGTGTGTCATTATAGGTTACAAATACAAGCAACGTGCGCCGCATCATAAAAGAAGGGTTATGGGTCTGTCACCAATCAGGTCATCAGGATCTGCTTGGAATCATCGCAGCCGATCCAAACAGAGGAGAAGGAAGAGAGGACGGAGCCACAGGCTGATTGATGGTGTGTGTGCTGTAAATGGAAAACATTAAATAGTTTAACACAGAAGCAGTTTTTGACACGTTCAGTCGTAAAGATGTTATTACCAGTTTGTTTAAGGATAGGGCTTCTTCCACGGACAGTTTGGTGTATACATGTTGTATATATGTGTATGCCTAGATGATCAAGAGGTCCCGTACCAGCTGTGTGATGGGGAAAGTTCAGACGATGCGTTTGAGGAGACTTGCACACAGATCACACACAGCCAGTCCTCTCGGGTAAAAGACAAATCACAAATGACTCTTTGTTGAGCATTCAGTGTTCATCAAAGCTCGAACAGCTAATGATTCATATGGAATCTGTGTGGAACGCAGTTGCTACTGGAAAAGTCCAGATTTTTATTGTTTGCTGTGTTCATGCAGCACAGAAACCCAGCCAGTCCTGGATGAGAGCTTCAACTGACAGTAATGTTTATTTAGGTTTACAAAGACTGAATTTGGGGGATACATCACTAATACGTCAACATGTTTCATGTTTGCTTCTAGGGCTTTGTCCGAAAACACCAGAGAGGCGGAGCGTACAACATCAACAACATTATCCTCCCTGCGTCACTTTCTAAAGTGGAAAAACTGCAGTACAAAAACATCCTGACGCCCAGGTGTGGAACATTACTTCTACAGAAAGAGATTTGAGCAACTGTTTATTAAAATGAACACTGGGTTCTGTGTTTTTAATATCACATATACAGATATTACATCACAGAGTTCTGTTAGTGGTACAGTAGTCCCTCAGACACACCCCACGATTGGTGAAAAAAATCACAAAGTAGGAATGCTATACAGTATTTATTTTAGTATTTTTATATATATATAAGCACCGTTGACTTCTGGGTAGTGTAGTTCTTTTGATGTGTGTTACAGTATAGGCTTATAAAAAACAACAAATATGCGGTGCCTGTCCGAAGTATTTAAAAAACAAAAACAAAAAAAAAACCTTTTTAACCCGTACCGTCCCAATCACATGAGTAATATTAAAGCTGACAGTCATGTGTCGCATAGTCGTACGTTGAAAAACCGCAAAAGAGCGAGTTCTCAAAAGTTGAACTGCAAAGTAGCGAGGGACTAGATATTTTTTTTGTACTTGCATGAACATATTTTAAGTATTTTTTTTTTTTTTTTTTACTTGAAGTAGTTTTGTTCATTTTTATGATTTATTTTCCTGATTGGATACGATTTAAATGATTGTTTGTTCTCCTAAAAATATTAATTAATCATCTTTACAACATCATTAATGGACAGAATCTGACTGTCTTTCAGTTGGCGGGTAGCTGACACTGAGTGCCTGACAGAGATGGAGGCAGAGAAAGTAAAGAACAATAAGAAGTGGCAGGTAATGTTTTATCTAAGGTTAACCCATTTAGTTTGGCTTGTGAACAATACTGAACGTTTACTTTGTTTTGTGTGTTCTCTTTGCTGTGAACAGACTGAGGATCTCTGCGATGACGTCTTTTCTCAGAGGCACCTGCCTATGGAGCAGAAAGAGAAATCGCGCTGGTCATCCTGGGGAAAGAGAACATGCTGCAGGCGCCCTTTGAGGTGGATACACATGCACACAAACTAACTCACGCACAAATGCACAGTAAAAATAAAAGTTTGATGTTCCCCTCTGTGATTCTAACCAGTACAAATGTGTGGTGATGTTTTCCATATTTTAAGACTGCTGCAGCTGTTTGAAAGCTTCTTTTATTCATCAGTTTGTCTAACAGCAGAGTACTGAGAAATGTTCTTATTGACTTTCAATGTTGTTGTTTTTTCTTTTCCAGATCTGTCAGCAGGCTATCAGGCAGTGGGGGCAGGATGTACACATCAGGAGAGGAGAGCTCTGCTGAGTGGAATTGTGCTCAGCTGGATTCTGATGAGCAGATAGGGTCAGAGGAGTGGCTGGTAAGATCAAAATAGCTACAACTGAAACACTGAATCTTCAAGACAAACTTGAGAATGTGGCAGTAGTCCTCACGACGGGGGGCAACCGAGAAGTTTTATTTTGGCTGCGACACATCATTTTAGTCTCTGATGAGTGGTTTACTCTGGATTGATTCTTCTAATTAGTTGTACGTTTTATCCTTTGATAATACTCATAATTTGTTCTATGAGTATTGGAATTTGGAATGGCTTGGAGAATGTAGTTAAAAATGCCAAGTCAATGTTTACATGTTTGCATCCACATGATTTTATCTTTGATCTTAGTCGATATTATTATTGATTTTATTTGATTTTATCACTTGTTTTATTTTAATCTTTGCTTTATTACACTTTGTAGCACTTTGAGATTTTTATTAATGAAAAGTGCATTATAAATGGAATTCATTATTATTATTATTATTATTATTATTATTACATTTAAGAAAATGATCAAAATGAATTTGTTAAAAAATATATGAAATAACGTAATGTGTATTGTATTAGTTAGAAAATTAGAAAGAGTTAGTCATTTTGTACTGTTGGTGGAAGATTATTATTGTTTAATCTGATTGTTTGAAAAAAGGGGCAGATATAATAAGATTTATTCTTCTTTCTGCTACCTTTCATTTTTTTACATTTTGTACGTTATCATTTATGGGATTGTCTTGTATTGTGTTTCTTTTGTAAAAAAAATGAACAAATTTAATAAACATAAACATAAGTTGAGCCGGAAAAGGGTAGCATGCCCTCTCCGGGTCGGGGAGGAGGTCCTGCCCCAAGTGGAGGAGTTTAAGTATCTCGGGGTCTTGTTCACGAATGAGGGAAAACTGGAGCGTGAGATCGATAGGCGGATAGGTGCAGCGTCCGCAGTGAAGCGGGCGCTGTACCGGTCTGTCGTGGTGAAGAGAGAGCTGAGTCGAAAGGCAAAGCTCTCAATTTACCGATCGATCTACGTTCCCACCCTCATCTATGGTCATGAGCTTTGGGTTGTGACCGAAAGAACGAGATCTCGGATACAAGCGGCTGAAATGAGTTTTCTCCGCAGGGTGTCTGGACTCTCCCTTAGAGATAGGGTGAGAAGCTCAGTCATCCGGGAGGGACTCGGAGTAGAGCCGCTGCTTCTCCACATCGAGAGGAGCCAGTTGAGGTGGCTCGGGCATCTGGTTAGGATGCCTCCTGGACGCCTCCCTGGTGAGGTGTTCCGGGCATGTCCCACCGGGAGGAGACCCAGAGGAAGACCCAGGACGCGCTGGAGGGACTATGTTTCTCGGCTGGCCTGGGAACGCCTTGGGATTCCCCCGGAGGAGCTGCTCCATGTGGCTGGGGAGAGGGAAGTCTGGGCCTCCCTACTTAGGCTGCTACCCCCGCAACCCGACCCCGGATAAGCGGACGAAAATGGATGGATGGATGGATAAGTTATTCACTGCCAATGTTAAAATTTGGCAATCTTGCTCTACAAAATTCATTCAACCTTTACTTATACAGGTTAATCCCATTGAGCCTCTATAAATAAAGGTTGCATTAATTTTGAAAATAAAATTCAGCACCAAAAAAAAAAATGAAACCATCTAGATGACCTGACTGAACATTGTTGGATTTTATACCTGAATTACTGAGCATGGACTTTGGTGTTTTGAATCAGTTTGACTGACATGACTGTCGACGAGGGAGAGGGTTGGCACTGGAGGAGAGGGCGTGCCCCAGAGGCCATCTTAGCGTCAACATAACTGTTTGTTTCCACTTTGGAGTAAGCTGTTGGTGGAGAAGCAGTTTTGTTTGGTATTTCCTCAGACTGATGAAGCCTTCCGGATGGAAGGCAAAACACAAAAAATAAAAATACAAGAAACCATCCAGATGACCTGACTGAACATTATTGGATTTTATACCTGGATTATTGAGCATGAACTTTGGAATTTTGAAAATACTACAGGGTAGTGTGTATTTTAGGATTAGGGTTATTTAAGTGCAATATGTTCACAAAACAAAGCAAGCACGGGGTAACTGCACCAATATAATGCACAATACTGTACTGCAAGGTACAATTGAAATATTTGGAGTTTTTAAAGGTTTAAACTATTGGTATTTAACAAAGGCCATTCAAAATCATCTAACATTCAACACTTGCTCTTCTCAAGGGCGGACGTCTCCTCTCGGTCTCCGCTTTGCTTTGTCTTGTCTGTGAAAGTGTCTGAGAGCCTCTCTTCTACAAAATCTTCCGAATCATAACTATGGACTTCAATTTGGTCAGTTGGTCCCTCAACACAACTGATAACATTTCTTCAAAAAGAAGACAGGCGGTAGGCGAGCCAATTTGCCCTGTTGGCATGCACACAGCTGGATATCTCATTGACTTGGAAGACTTGATGATGTGTCTATCTCTGCTGTCATCTGTGGATCTTAAGGACACATATTTAATTGGATTTATGACAACTGGTTCCTGCTTTTTGGATTTGGCTGGTTCCTGGTCTATCAACACACAAGGAAGACGTCGGCAGCAAATCTGGACCTGGTCAGGCTGCCTGCCTTACATGATGGCTTAGTTCATGTCTCGAGAATCCAGACTTTTGGCTGAATGGATTAGATCTCTGGGATTTTCTCAGGCACGTTCCATTGGTGTGGTCATTTTAATTTGGCCTTTTGCGGAAACGAGTGGACCAACACAGACTGAAGGTGGATGTCATTAAAGTTCTGCCTGTTCCCAAAACAATCGTGTTTATCTGACATTCGGCTCCCCGACTGGCCTTGACAGGCCGTCTTATCTCAACACGCCTGAGAAGTTTTGTAAACCAGATGCGGTCACCCTCTCAAACCTGCTATAGCAGGTTTGAGAGGGTTTGAGAGGGTTTGAGAGGTTTGAGCGGCTCCTCTGAAAAGTCTGTGGAATTCCTCAGTATACTGAGGAATTCCACAGACTTTTCAGAGGAGCCCAGCTACATAAACATTCTGTCATCATTTCAGGACTCTGGATTCGCCTCTGGCCGTCCTCGACAGACCCCCCCGAGTGTGTGCACAGATCTCTCCAGAGGGATACTGTATATGAACTGAGTGTTTTTATCTGAACTCTGCAGTGCCTCTGCGTGCTGGCTGCTCACCGCCTTTGAGTCCCCCCCCTCCCCCCTCTGCGTAATGTCGGCGTCATTATGTGCTTGTGTGCAATATTCTTTTTTCATTACCACATTTTGGGCCTTCAGAGGTCAAAAATGTGTTAGGATTTTTTTGTTTTCTCCAAACTCTGTCATTTTTCACCACTTTTATTGTCTGTCCAGCAGATCTCACTTGATATTACATGATATTAATTCATATCTCACTTGTAAATGAGTCTTCGAGGCTCAATGTGACTTATCTGTTTAAATAAAGGTTGAATGAATGAAAAAAAAAATCAATCTTATAAAGTCTACTCTGCTGAAATTACTAATAATTTTTCACTTCAGCGCTTAAAACACATTTTCTGTAAAATTTAATTAAAATCTAAAGAAGGATTATTTGTCCTACAGGAAAAAAATAAAAAATAAATTAAAGCAGAAAGAACTAAGCAACATGCTACTGTTCTTAGAAGAGCTTTTGTGAGCTTCGATGGGTTCTTGAAGGAGACGACACAGATACTTGTCCAGGCTTGTTTTCTCAGCAGCTCTGATTGTAGGGCTCTCTACTTTGCTTTGATTGGAGAGGAAATGAGTTGCTACTTGACCAGACTTTCCTTATCAACCCGCTCATCACCACACATATGCCCTTCTTCACTGCTTTACACTTCTTCTGTACTTCATCATTCAAACACACAATGAATGAAGCACAAGTTTATTAGCTTTGCAGAAGTGATACATGTAATTCACTGATTCAGTTCAGTTTATTTGTATAGCACCAAGTCATAACAGAAGTCATCTCAGGACACCACAGAAACATTTTTATACATAAAAAGTAAATTAATAACTTCCGGTGTTTAGCTCCAAGCTCTGTCCATAATAAAAACATACTGCCCCAGTTTTGTGTTTTCTTAAATGCTCCAACCACCATCACGTTTTTAATTTATTACAGCAACCAGACCTCTACAGAGGTGAAGGAGAAGCCAATGACTCTACAGCAGATGCGAAAATTAAAATACATTTTCAAATCAAGCGTAAAGGAAAAAAAATAACATGTAAAACTGAAAAAAAGTTAGATATTACCAACTATGCTCTAGTTGAAACAATACAGTAGTACTGTACCACTTCACAACTAATTTACCGGTAGCTTAAATTAGATATAGCAAACTACTGAGGACATTTTAGAAGTGCAAAAGACCAAAAGGGTAGTAACGTAGGGATCCCTTTTGATAGTGTTGCACTTACTTTTACATTTTGAATTTTCCACAAGTCTTAAGTCAAAGTTTATTTAGTTATATCTATATATTATATATATATATGAAGGTCCACTGACATCATCTTTGAAATTTGCCTAACTTTGTTCGTTTTAGCAACAACAACAACAAAAAAAAAGATAAACTAATGAAAATTCCTTTAAAAGTGAGTTTAAAATTAAAAACCGTGTTCCTTCACGGAAAATCTGACTACACACGAATGCAACATCTGTGACATTGCAAGGAGAAGTCTTTAGAATGCCCCTATTAAATATTCATGGCTGACAAGAATTAAAACGACGAAATTATCAATCTAAGTTAAGATTTGAGCGATTTATCTTTTTTTTTTTCATTCATTCAACCTTTATTTATACAGGCTAGCCTCGTTGAGCCACGGGGACTCATTTACAAGAGGGACCTGTCTCACTCACACCTAGGGTCAATTTAGAGTCACCAATCAGCCTAACATGCATGTTTTTGGACTGTGGGAGGAAACCGGAGCACCCGGAGAAAACCCATGCATGCACGGAGAGAACATGCAAACTCCACCCAGAAAGGCCCCCAGACCGGGATTTGAACCGGGAACCTGCTCGCTGAGAGGCAGCAGCTCTACCAGTTGTGCCACCATGCTGCCAAATCTTCAGTTTGGGAAGCAGGAAGTTAGATGAGCAGAAACAGCAGGTTCTAATTTAGGTCTACTCTGCACCCGTATTTTTTTAGTCTTACCTGTTCAGGAAGTGAGGGAGCTCTGAGGTGGGGGCAGCTTTATTTATTCCATTCTTGACGAATGTCTTACATCTTTTGGGAAAGTGAAAAGGCTCACTTGTTCACTGATGATATTAGAACACCCAAATGCGACACAATGTACTGGCATTTTTCAAGTTATACAAAAAAAAAGGCGATCTGGCAGAGAATACGTTATGAGTTATCCTAGCACGCAGACTGAAGGTCCTCCTTCCTACGTCACAGATGGTGCATTCGCGTTTAGTCGGATTTTCCATGAAGAAACACTGTTTTTAATTTTAAACTCAGTTTGAAAGGAATTTTCATTAATTTATAATTTTGTTTGCAAAAACGAACATACGGTAATTGAATGATACAAGATATACTGTATATCTTGTATCATTTCATGCACATTTCAAAGATGATGTCAGTGGACCTTTCAAAAAAAAAAGCTTTGTCAGGATTGTTGTTTGCACATTAAAAATCAGTGGTATGGATGTCTAAAACGCAGAAGTATAATTAGGAGGCAGGGAAATTGGACACTTTCATTAATCATTTATAAAAATGATGAAACGCCTCCAGTTGCAAGTGACTTACTGATTTACTTTATTGATCAACTTCTTCTTCTTCTTTCAGCTTTTTCCTTTTCAGGGGTCGCCACAGCGAGTCATCCTCCTCCACCTCACTCTGTCCTCTGCATCCTCTGTCCTCACTCCAACTACCTTCATGTCCTCTCTAACTGCATCCATATATCTCCTCTTTGTCTTTTTCCTGGCAGCTGCATTTCTAACATCCTTCTACCAATATACCCACTGTCCCTCCTCTGGACATGTCCAAACCATCTCAGTCTGGCCTCCCTAACTTTATCTCCCAGTTGTTCAACATGTGCTGTACCTCTGATGATCTCATTCCTGATCTTATCCATCCTTGTCACTCCTAAGGAGAACCTCAGCATCTTCATTTCTGCTACTTCCAGTTCTTTCTCCTGTCTTTTTGTCAATGACACTGTCTCCAGACCATACAACATAGCTGGTCTCACCACTGTCTTGTAAACTTTTCCTTTGACCTTTGCTGACACCTTTTTGTCACAAATCACTCCTGAAACTTTTCTCCATCCACTCCATCCTGCCTGGACTCTCTTTTTCACCTCTTTACCACATTCCCCATTTTCCTGGACAGTGGACCCCAAGTACTTGAAGTCCTGCACCTTTGTGACCTCTGCTCCTTGTAGCCTCACTGTTCCACTGGCCTCCCTCTCATTCACACACATGTACTCTGTCTTACTACGGCTGACTTTCATTCCTCTTCTTTCAAGTGCATACCTCCACCTCTCCAAGTTCTCTTCCACTTGTTCCCTGTTCTCACCACATATCACAATGTCATCTGCAAACATCATAGTCCATGGGGATTCCTGCCTGACCTCATCTGTTAGTCGGTCCATCACCAGAGCAAACAAGAAGGGGCTCAGAGCCGATCCTTGATGCAATCCCACCTCCACCTTGAAGCTATCTGTCACTCCTACAGCACATCTCACCACTGTCCTGCTGTCCTCATACATGTCCTGTACCAGTCTAACATACTTTTCTGCCACTCCAGATTTCCTCATGCAATACCACACCTCCTCTCTTGGCACCCTGTCATATGCTTTTTCTAAATCCACAAACACACAATGGAGTTCTTTCTGACCCTCTCTGTACTTCTCTATCAACATCCTCAAAGCAAAGATGGCATCTGTGGTGCTCTTTCTTGGCATGAAACCATACTGCTGCTCACAGATAGTCACCTCTTGTCTAAGCCTTCCTTCCACAACTCTCTCCCAGATCTTCATTGTGTGGCTCATCAACTTAATTCCCCTGTAGTTGCTACAACTCTGTACATCACCCTTGTTCTTAAAAATGGGAACCAGCACACTTCTTCTCCATTCTTCAGGCATTTTCTCACCCTCAAATATTCCATTAAATATTTGAGTCAAAAACCTCACTGCCATCTCTCCAAGACATTTCCAAACCTCCACTGGTATGTCATCAGGTCCTACTGCCTTCCCCTTCTTCATTCTTTTCAGAGCTTTCCGGACTTCACCCTCACTAATCTTTCCCACTTCCTGGTCCACAGTTTCTATTACCTCCACTCTTCTTTCTCTTTCATTCTCTTCATTCATTAGCTCCTCAAAGTAATCCTTCCATCTTCCCATCACACTCTCCTCACTTGTTAGAACATTCCCATTCCCATCTTTAATAAGCCTAACCTGCTGCACATCCTTTCCAGCCTGATCCCTCTGTCTTGCCAATCGGTACAAGTCCTTCTCGCCCTCTTTAGTGTCCAGTCTCCCATATAACTCATTGTACGCCCTCTGCTTTGCCTTAGCTACTTCCCTCTTTGCTCTATGTCCCATCTCCTTATATTCCTGTCTCCTCTCTTCAGTCCTCTCACTGTCATATTTCTTCTTGGCTAATCTCTTTCTTTGAATGGCGTCCTGCACTTCACTATTCCACCACCAGGTTTCCTTATCATCCATTCTCTGTCCAGATGACACACCAAGTACCTTCCTACCTGTCTCTCTAATTACTGTTGCTGTAGTAGCCCAGTCACTTGGAAGCTCTTTCTTACCACCCAGAGCCTTTAACAGCTCGTCTCTGAATTTCTCACAACATTCTTCCTTCTTTAGCTTCCACCATTTGGTCTTCTTCTCTGATTTTACTCTTTTTCTCTTCTTCACAACAACAGTCATTCTACACACAACCATCCGATGCTGTCTGGCCACGCTCTCCCCTGCTACAACCTTACAGTCTCCAATCTCCCTCAGGTTTCCTCTTCTACACAGAATGTAATCGACCTGTGTACTCCTTCCTCCACTCTTATAGGTCACTCTATGTTCCTCCCTCTTTTGGAAATAGGTATTGACTATAGCCATTTCCATTCTCTTGGCAAAATCCACCACCATCTGTCCTTCCTGGTTTCTTTCCTTGACACCAAACCTACCCATCACTTCCTCATCCCCTCTGTTTCCTTCACCAACATGTCCATTCAGGTCTGCTCCAATCACCACTCTTTCCTCCCTGGGAATACTCTCTATCACTTCATCCAAATCTTTCCAAAATGTATCTTTCTCCTCCCCATCACATCCAACCTGTGGAGCATAACCACTGACTATGTTTAGCATCAGACCTTCTACTTCTACCTTCAGGCACATCACCCTATCTGACACTCTCTTCACCTCTACTACATTCTTTGACAGCTCCTCCTTCAGGACCACCCCTACTCCATTTCTCATTCTACCTTTCTTCTCTGCATCATGTCAGCCAGCTCTCTACCTTTGCCTGTCATTGTTCCCACATTTAGAGTTGCAACCCTCAGTCCTACATTCTTCACTTTCCTCTTCTCCCTCTGTCTCCAGACACGTTTCCCTCCTTGGGTCTTCGACTTTATTGATCAACTAATCATCTAATTCAGTACAAAGCAATTCCTTGATCTGTCAAAAACATATTCAGAACCCTGTAGAGCTGCACTACATTAATGATGAGACTGCTGTGGGAAAAACAAGAGTTTTACAGTCATTTATTTTTCTGGGGAGAAAGAAAATGGTAAAGGAATGCTGAATAAATATGCATTATGGCTGTCAGATAATGCATGATGAGTTCATAAAGGGAGTAACAAATAAACTGCATTCCTTCCTTTTTGTACCACAGCCCCAAGCACCTTGGGAGCCCCGACTATTTCCGTTGGATGATGTTGAAGAAGCCTCTTTGCTCTCCGAAGCAGAAGTGCCTTCTTTGTGGAGAGAGACCAGCTCCGTTTCCTACTCATCAAAGCACTCCAGCACACCATCTGTCAGTTTGTGATACACTGCCCTCTCATGGACAAACAAAGAACTACACGTTCAATAGCAGCTGAGCCCTGGCGTTATCCCATGCATTCATTCAGTGTAAAAAAAACAACAGCTGAATGAATGGCAGTATGAGTCATTTATACTATCAGTTTAGTTTTAAATCACTTAAATTGAATAAAAAAAAGTCATTTATATAAACTTACTGTATTTTATAGTTAAGTCACTTACAAAAAGGTCTCATCAGCTGATGCGTGTCAACGTATGGCTGTTTTTCTCATTTAGTGAATATCTTTATTAGGTTCAATTTGTCAGCTGAATTATTAATTGAATTACTTGTTCCTCAGATATCCTCACATCAGGTACCATGAGCCAAACAAGTCCCCGGAAACACCTGATCTCTATACTGAACACATTCAACAAGAATATCAGT
Source organism: Garcialebias charrua (assembly GCA_038048925.1). Lineage (NCBI taxonomy): Eukaryota > Metazoa > Chordata > Actinopteri > Cyprinodontiformes > Rivulidae > Garcialebias > Garcialebias charrua. The sequence goes on along the minus strand of JBBPBX010008198.1, from coordinate 26,085 downwards.
GGGATGTAATTAGTGCAGTACTTTGATGCACAAATTATTTTTCTTTTGATTATTTTGATGTTTTTTCACATGTCACATTAGTTTTAAATGGCCTCTGTGGCTCCTGCAACAATTTCAGGTTTTATTGTGAATGAGGTACTGTATGTAAAGTAATACTGTTTGTGCACTGTTTGTAAATCTTTCATGCTATTTATCTCCACAAATGTCTTAAATTATACAGGAACTTATAGTAACTGCATAAATGTATGTAACTTTTACTTGTTTTTCTTGTGTTGTTGATTTCATACAAATTGTCATTTTGTATTTACTTTATGAAAAAAATAATAGTGGATTTTATGCTTTACTGTCTGGTGTGTTTTTTGTGTGCATATTTCTACAGGGTGATCTGTATGTTTCCCTAACACAAAATACTTAGTACATATATTTTATGTGCCAGAACATCTTGCATCCATCCTCTTTTTTTATGTCCAGAAGTGAGATCAAAACAGTCACTGTTAAAAGAAAACATCAACCTTAAGATTTTAGTGGTTTTTAGGGGACCACATATGCAAAATTCACTTTTTAATGTTTTTGTACTCAACTTTGGGTATTTACTTCATAAAAAAACAGTCCTAAGGCCAAAAAAATGCACCCAGTGGTTTATTTACTATAAGTATATTTATTTATCTTAGATAGAAACGGGCCGATTGCACTTCCTGCGGTTTGTTACGTCACAAACCGCAGCCACAACCCACAGCCACAACCCATCCCAACCTTTGTCCCGCCCCCGTCACCTAGCAACCCCTGGTAATGCTCCACCCACGCGGTTCCTGAGTTCATCTCAGCCTGCACACTAGGTGGCGGTATGCACCTAACAGTTGTTTGCGATCCGCCATAAATCAAATGGAGAAGAAGAAGAATAGTTCATCTCAGCAGAATGGCTCCTAAAGTTAAATGTTGCGTTGTTGGCTGCATTACACAACATGTGTCGATACACACTCTTCCAGTCTCAGAGAGCAGAGATGCGTGGCTTAATTTTATTGTTAATGGCAATGTCCCGGCGACATTACCGAAGAAGAATTACACTTCTTATATAATGAAGGACTACTTTTGCACAACTGCCAGTTTGGTTGAGTGGTTAGCGCGCTGGACTGCCACTCGGGAGACCTGGGTTTGCATCTTGTCCATTGCATCTTTTTTTTCCCCCTTTTTTTTTTAAAGCCTTTTGTTTCGGAGAAACCCTCTCTGACCCTCCTGGCGAAGATAATGGAGCACTAAGCAGATTTAAAATTGATAGTTTTCAGATAAAAAGACAGCACCGCTGTGAGTGTGTGTGTATGTGTGTCCGCCAGTGACTGCTCGCTCCCTCCAGCTCGCGCGCACGGTGAGAGTGAGGGAGAGAGGGAGTTGACATGACAGGAAGAATAAAAAATGACACGACAACTTGTACACTGTGATCTGTTGTGGTCCAATTCAGCTCAGCTCGACTCTGTGGCAGTAACGTGAGTTGACTTCCTCGTCTGCCTTTGGAGGGCGGAGTTAATGTAAGCAGATCTTTGAAGGGCGTGCCACGAGATCTCATTATCATAAACCGGTCGTTCAAAACGAAAGTTAAAAATGGCAGAATTAAAAAGGGTATAATTGATTATCTAAGAATTATTTTGTGTATTAAATTGAATAAACAGTGTCTGGTAACCCCAAAGAAATACCATAAAAATTTTAAAAACATATTTAAAAAACATAACTGGTTGTGATTATCGTACCCACCACTGCACCCTGTATTCACTGGTTAACTGGACATCATTAACCTCACGCAGACTCTTCCACTGGTACATTTTCATCTTTAAATCATTTCTTGGTTTGCTGCCCTCATACATCTCCTCCTACATGTCTTTGCGTGAGTGCAGCTACAGTGTGCGCTCTCAGGACATGATTACCTGCAGTGTTCCGTCAGTGAGGACTGAACTTGGAAAAAGGGCCTTCTCCTATTCCGCTCCTGCTTCATGGAATATCTTACAAAAAGATCTGAAGCTCTCGAACTTGACTTCTCTAAATGGTTTTCAGAATCTGTTGGAATCCTGGCAAAAACCAATGCAGATTTGTTCCTGTCTTTGATTTTATACGTCTACCTTATAATGTTTTGCTAGTTTTTTGATACTTTGTAAAAAAAAAAAAAAAAAAAAAAATTTGTTTTTCTCTTTTGTTTTCTATTGTTTATTGTTTGTTTGTTTGTTTATTGTTTAAGGAAATTCTACCATTGCTGTTCATTGTTCTTTAGTTTTAGCAGGTCGCTTTCGTAAATGAGCCCATGAGGTTCAAAAGATTTACCTGACTAAATAAAGGTTGAATGAAAAAAAATGTGGTCTCCTTTTGTAAATGGAAAATGTAGCAAGTGTTTTTGAAAGAGTTTTGACTTTGGACAAAATCAAAAAGGTAAATAAAGACAGATAATTGGAGTACTTGGGAGGAGGAAAGTAAAGGGGGGTGGTATTTTTATCTCATTTTATTGCATTTATAATTAATTAATGCTATAATTGGACACCAGGTCCATTTACTGACCAATAGCAGATTGGTTACATCATTCACATTTTATAATCAAACCTAAAGGTGAAATATGTTTAATTACAGGGAACTTGTTACTATAATGTTTACTACATGAGGAGGGGGCAACTTTGTATTGTAAAATGATATTACAGAAATAATCCAAATAAAAAATAGTCAATATGATATTAAAAATGCACACATACAAATAAAAACAAAAATATGGAGGATCATATTCTGAGGAATGTTACCTGGGATGGTGATTTAAAGCATGAAGCAATAACTAATCTTTGAATAAGCTATGGGATGGCAACAATTCTAGTTTAGGGTGGCTGTCTAAGTGATTAGAGCAGTCGTCATCCAATGTGAGAGTTGGGGGTTCAAATCCACCAGCAGTCACATGTCAAAGTGTCCCTGGGCAAGACACTGAACCCCTCCTCAGATGTGTGTCTCATCAGTGTATGAATGTGATCGAAAGCACTGATCAGTCTCTAGAATGATTTGTTCAATTAGCTTTGTATAATTGTATAGATATAGCAGAGTGCTGTTTGAATGGGTCAATGAAGCACAGATTGTAATGTAAAGTGCTTTGAGTGTCTTGGTTAGACAGAAAGGTGCTATATGGTACTGGTAAGTACAGTCCATTTACCATTTAGTATACTTAAAACCAAAAGAATTTTGTTGTGCAGATCTTATTTAGCTGCGCAGGGGTCTAGATCGATTTACATTCTTCTGATTAATAGTTAACTTTGAAATGTGACAGAAGAGTTAATAATTCTACCAGATTGTCTGGTCATGTTTACAAGACTGCAAGTAAGGAAATTGTGTTTTACTAATACACATCAGGTGAAATATTAGCCATACTGTATACGTCTTACAGCTAGAGTGAGACTGCAGCTGATGAAACTTTATGAAATGCCATTTCATGGATGTTTTTAGCTCTAAATCTTAACACATAAGCATTTCATCTACACAGCTGATTTAAAGTCCATCAATGCTCCACTGGCACAAAAAAAACCAGACATTATTCAGGCCCAAATGAACTTTAGAGTGTTCAGTCTTGGACAGTTCTGAAAGAGGATTTTAGGTCAGAGGTTTCTAAAAAAAGGGAAAATTCATGTTACATGTGTAATATATATTTAACATTTGCCAATGTTCATCTGTTTAGCTGTGATTTACATCAAACGCTAATATGGATAAATTATTATTATTTTAGTTATTGCATTTGTTTAGCCATGTACATGTATTTTTAAGATGATCAATAGTGAAACATGCTCTAGTTGAGAATGTGTGACACCATCTTATAATTTATTTTACAACTATCAGGAGATCTGATGTGCAGAGACAGGCCAAGGTCATCCCTCCCATTCATCCATTTATAAACTTTATCTTCTTTTTCCTTCCGGGTCCCAGCAGAGCTGGTGTCTTTCACTATTTCATTGGTCACTGTGTGAAATCATTTGCACATGTTAATTACAGAATTAGGAATTAGCTGATTCCAGGTTTGTAGAGGTGAATCGGATTAACTGACGCTTCAGATGTAATCTGGAGCAAATCCTTTAATTCTCCCCAAGATCCTCTCTGAAGCTCATGTTAGTCTGCATGTCCATTTAAAAATGCACACATGACTTAATACTAACACATACGGTAAATTCTTTAACGTTTTTTTTTTCTTGTAATAGATTCTGTGGCGAGAAAGAATCACTCTCACTTAGTTCTGTTTGTCGTGCTCTTTGAGTATTAGGAGATGTTGCATGATGAATAATATATGGGACACATCAGTTTTATATTCTAACAGAAGATCAGCCTTATTGGTCTCATTGTGAGAGCTATAGGAACTTTTGGAGGCCACATGGGAGCCACACTGCTTCCCTAGATTAGAGCAGAAGCCATCAGTGATTATACATACATCTAATTCTATTTGGTTAAGCTAAAATCACAAGAAAAAAATTATATATATATATATATATATATATATATCAGAGTCAGAGTCAGAGTCAGAGAGTCTTTATTGTCATTTGCACCGCATGTGGTACATGTGATGAAAACGAGATTATGTACACGGGGTCCCAGTTACATCCAACAACAAATGCAAGAGAAAAACAGTAATAACATCTAGAATTAACTAAGAAAAACATCAACTAGTAATACACTAAGCCTAATATAGTGGGAATAAACAGCAGCACGAACATGAGTTTGTATGAGCAGATGGTCACAGATGAACACAGATGAACACAGCAACAAGAAAACAGATCAGCATCAGTATGATGTGATATTTTGCAGTGTTTATTTTTTATTTTATTTTTATTTATTCATGAGTCTAACAGCCTCAGGGTAGAAGCTGTTCCTCAGTCTAGTGGTTCTACACTTGATGCTCCTCAACCTCCGTCCTGAGGGGAGTGGGGCAAAGAGTGAGTGTGCTGGATGAGTGAGGTCTTTCATGATGCAGGTGGCTCTTTTCCTGCATCTGGAGGTGTAAATGTCTGTGATTGTGGGGAGACTGACTCCAACAGACTTCTGTGCAGCCTTCACCACTCTCTGCAGAGCTTTCCTCTCTTCAACTGTGCAGCCTCCATGCCACACGTTGATGCTGGAGCACAGGACGCTCTCCACTGCACACCTGTAGAACGAGGTGAGAACTGGGCTGCTCAGACCAGCTCGTCTCAGCCGTCTGAGGAAGTAGAGTCTCTGATGACCTTTCTTGATCAGGCTGGTGGTGTTGTTGCTCCAGCTGAGGTTATCATTCATGTGTACACCCAAGTATTTGTAGCTGGAGACCACTTCCACTGCAGACCCACCTATTTTCAGTGGGGCGTGGGTGTGTTTGTTCCTTCTGAAGTCCACAATCATCTCCTTTGTCTTCTTCACATTCATGTGAAGATTATTCTCTTTGCACCAGCTCTCCAGGTGTTCCACCTCCTGTCTGTAGCTGGACTCATCATTGTTTGTGATGCATCCCACCACCGCTGTAT
>JBBPBX010008198.1:9143-20392 GCA_038048925.1 Garcialebias charrua | reverse complement strand
TATATATATAATGTATATATACTGTGTATATATATATAGTATATAGTAGAAAATATTTACTTTACTGTATTTCACATTTTTCAGCCTGACTGTAACTACAGCAGACATCCTCTAGGAGGCGACCTAATATTGAGAAAGTAAATGTATTCTGAATTATTATTCAACCTTAAATGTTTTGTCTATTTAACAAAAGTAACATACTTTATAATCCATCTATTTGATAGAAAATAGTTGTAATAACAATTGCAGCTAAGGCCCCCACCTCTGTAAGGTTAGGTTAAGTAAAAGTTTTAACTGTATTTATCTGTGTTTTGTTAATATTTACTCTGGGCATCCAATGGCTTGTTAATATAGTTTGACACTCCTCTTTTTTTGTATAGATTTGTTGCAATATGCTCTAGATGCAAACTAAACTAAAAACTCAAGTTTTGGTAAAAAATTCCCATTTATTTAAGCTTTATGATGATACAGTACTTTCTGTATATTTTAAATGCTCCAAAACATCCATCTCATAGTTATTAAAGTTTACCATTCAGTGTATATTAATTTCTTAACATATATTTTATGATATTAAAGCTAAATTTAATAAATATTGTCAAACAAAATATGCCAAATCATTGTAGAAAAACAATTTTAAAAATAGCTCAATATTAATTCAAATACTGAACATAAACACAGGTAGTCCCCGACTTACGAGCGAGTTCCGTTACGAGTTGCTCGTAAAGCGAAAATTCGTAACTTGGAACGGCCGCCACGTGTCTCGTAAGTCCGGAATTTCGCTCGTAAGTTGGAACGGTTTTGCTAGCGCGACTACAAACACTCGTTTTTCATCGAAAAACTGCTTACGAGTGCATAAAAATGATCGGAAACGTGTGTCCACATGTTTAGCTAACGAACTGTGGTGAAAAAACACAGAAAAACTCTGTATTTTTTGCGTTTTTTCCAAATATTCGCCAGTTCGTAAGTCCGGAACCTCGTAGGTCAGAGCGCTCGTAAATCGGGGACTACCTGCATATAGTTACATGTCAACATGAAACAAAATCTTACATAAGTTAATTAACTTATAAACTGAAACTGATCATCTTATTATAACTTGTCATTTAAATGATGACCTGCAAGCATAAATTAACTGGATGATTAGTTAATGCATTGATTAGTTTGTTTAAATGTGTTTAATAAGACTGTATTTAAAACATTTACTGTTCTTACTAATGCAATGGTTGAATACCAAAGTTCATGCTCAATGTATAAATGTTCAGTCAGGTCATCTGAAAAGTTTCTTTCTTTTCTTTTTTTTCTGAGATGTTTTGTCTTTCATCTGAAGGACTTCTTCAGTCCAAGGAGCCACAAACAAACTGGGGTCTCACAAGCAGCACTTCCCATAGTGGAAAAAAAACAAACAAAACAACATTTTTCTGGTGATAAGATGGTTTCTGGGGCCCACCCTCTCCCCTGTCAACTCTTCTAAGGCAGCCATGTCAAAATGGTTCAAAACACCAAAGTTCATCCAGGTACAAATCCAACAATGTTCAGTCAGGTCATCTGAATAGTTTCTTTCTTTCTTTCTTTTTTTCTTCTTCTTGTTTTGTCCTTCATCCAAGGGACTTCTTCAGTCCAAGGAGCCACAAAGGCATGGCTGCCGAAGAAGGAGGTGATGGGGGAGAGTGCGGGCTCCAGAAACCATCTTATCACCATCAAACTGTTTTTTTGTGTGCTTTTTTTCCACTATGGGAGTGTGCTGCTTGTGGGACTCCAGTTTGTTTGTGGCTCCTAGGACTGAAGAAGTCCTTAGAAACCAGAAAAAAAAAAAAAAAAAAACGAAACCGCCCAGATGACCTGACTGAACATTGTTGGTAATTGTTGACTGTTCAGTTCATTATTTTAGTTGATTTAACAAGTTTGATGTGTTAATTTGATGTCAATAAAACCATCCATAATAATAGCAATTATTATTATTATTATTACTGTATTATTATTATTATTATTATTATTATTAGTAGTAGTAGTAGTAGTAGTAGTAGTAGTATTAGTATTATTATTAGTGGTAGTAAATTGCATAATGATTGCATAATATTATTGCATAATAATTACATAATAGCAATTATTATATTATTATTATTATTATTATTATTATTATTATTATTATTAGTGGTAGTAAATTGCATAATAATTGCATAATATGACTGCATAATAATTACATATATTACATATTGGGCAGCACGGTGGCACAACTGGTAGAGCTGCTGCCTCTCAGCGAGAAGGTTGCCGGTTCAAATCCCGGTCCGGGGCCTTTCTGGGTGGAGTTTGCATGTTCTCCCCGTGCATGCGTGGGTTTCCTCCGGGTACTCCGGTTTCCTCCCACAGACCAAAAAACATGCTTGTTAGGCTGATTGGTGACTCTAAATTGACCCTAGGTGTGAGTGTGAGAGTGGATGGTTGTTTGGTGTGAGTGAGACAGGTCCCTCTTGTAAATGAGTCCCCGTGACTCAACGAGGCTAGCCTGTATAAATAAAGGTTGAATGAATGAAAAATGAATTATTATTATATTATTATTATTATTATTATTATTATTATTATTATATTATTATTATTATTATTATTATTATTATTATTATTATTATTATTATTATTATTAGTGGTAGTAGTAGTAGTATGAATATGATGATGTGCTGCTACAGAGTGTTTGCTAACTTCATCAAGTACAACTTGATTTACAACAGTACCGTAATGTCTAGTTTAAACACGTCATGAACTCCATGTGCGCGTTCTGTCTGTGTATTACGGTAAAGGCTGCGGCTCCTGTGTGCCGGACGGACGGGGAGTTGGACTGGAACGCTGCGCAGCCGAACAGGTAAGGAAACACAACCCGTCCTTATCTCTCAACCATCATTCTCTGCTCACAGAACCTCTGATTCACTGACAGTTGGAGGAAACATAAACATGTGAGAGTGAGGGAACATTTGACTGAGCTGAAGCTGAAACAACGAGGTGCGGGTGCTGCTGTGAGAAACGGGGCGCATTGTTCCGCGTCCAGCAGAGGAACTGGCTCTGGTGTGCTTTAATTAAATGGACTGCTTTGCGGCTTTAGTTTGAGATGACATCACGGCTGAGCAGCATGATCTAGAAACCCAGTTTGTGAGGTGGGGAAAACCTTGTTGCCCTGATTGTGTTCTGATTTTTTTTTTTGGTTGGGTCTAATTGCGCACTTGTTTTCCAGAAGCTCATGTCTGCATTGTGCCGCTGAAGGCTTCACCTACTGCGGTGGCTGCAGGGACTTAATGCTGCACCTGAGTGTGGCCAGCAGCCTTTCAAATAACATATAAAATCAATTATTAATATTGGGTCATTGGGAAATAAAATGACAAGACATAATGCCATCTCCCTTCCTGGAGAAAGAGGAGAGCAAAAACAGGTGCTGAGTCATGTTGGCCCCTCAAAATCTGCCTTTTTATCACCACCTTTTTTTAATTGAACATATACTCTGATTATATTGCTCAGCTAATTAAATTATCACATGAAATCTTTCATTGCTCCTTCATACCCCCCCAATGCAGCATTTATCTATAAAAGCCGGTGTTTCGCCCCAGATATGATTTTCCCCCTTTCTCTCTCTGAATGAGCTTCATACAAGATAGATTTCTTACATGCAGACTCCATTCACGTCTCATTTACATACAAGAGGGGGGTTGGCTATCGATTTCCCTTTGTGGAGGAGGCCCACTTGCTACAGTGTGTGTGTGTGTGTGTGCGTACATTTAAATGCCTCATGCATTCAAGATGAGGATTCATTGAGTCATAAATGAAGTAACGTCTCAGACGAACAGGTTCCACCTCCCTGTGCATGCTGGGAGCAAGTTCAGCTATATGATCCTTTGGCCACTGGCACGTTCCTTCAAGCAGGACTGATGAAAGAGAAGATCCAAATCAAATTAGGATCTATACTTTGTTAAATCTGCTGAATCATAGGAATATATGGTTTTTCTTTTGTTCTATGCTATAGTTTTTTTTTCTTTTCAAAGCAGCATGATTGGCGTCATCTAAAGCAACTTGTGCATGGCATATTAGAAAAAATGTCTCCTTTCAGCCCTGGTGACAAAATGTAGACTTTGTGAAATTCTGCGTTTGTTGTTACAATTTATGTTTGGGTAAGATCTTTGAGTGGACCTCTGAGATGCCTGTCTGTTCAGCATCAGCCGTGGAAGTGTCCAGTCAGGTTTGAGGAACTTTAATTTACAGATGCCTATTGCTTTGAGCATCTCTAAATTAAATTATTGCCAATAATGCTGATGAATCATCTATTCATTATGAATCATCAAGGCTAACAAGGCCATACGAATGCATTGCTGAGGCACAAAAGATCACATTGTAGACAAGAAAGAAGAAAACAAAGGGAAAGCGCACATCTGTATTTTATGATATCCAGTCCTCTGTCATATTGGGCAGAGGTTGTTGAATAGTTTTTTTCGGCTTTACGACAAAGTGTTATGTGAGTTTTCTTCACTCCTGTTTGTCTTTATTGGACAGTGTTGCAGCAACAATGCAAATATGGATTTTTTTGTTAATACCTCTAGGCACCACATATTTCAGGATAGCTGTCAAATAAACCACAGCAGAAGTCCCTTCATGTTTACAAGCCAAATGTTTTCTGTTGTTTATACAAAAGTATATTTCTTAAAATTGACGATCTGCCTTCAAACCAGGAAAAGCGTAATCTAATATCAAAACATCCCCACAATAATGGTAATAAATCAATATGTTGAATAAGATATTACCCTGATTGCATCAAGTTAAATATATGTTTATTTTTAAATGCCTTTTTAGTATGATTGGACGTTATTGACTATCATCCATTGGTGTTTACTGGTCATACATTTTAGGAATATTTTCACAAGGTTCACTGGTTGCACATATTCTCTATTTCTTGTGAGATATTTAGAGGAAGTCAATGGTTTAATGCTAAACTAATACAAAATCAGTGACTCTGTATTCTTTTTGGTCACAATTGTCCTACTTCTACGGTTTTAGGGAGAACAAAAAGAAAGAAAGAAAGAAAGAAAAGTTTAAGAAAAAAAAGTTAAAAATATATGCACATTTATTGCCAGTTGTTGGACTGATGGTGGCCAATCAAAAAAAATCAAAAATCAAAATTAAGCCTAAACCCAGCCCTAGATTTTAGCAGCCATTTTAAAGATTTTTCAGAGATCCTACAAAGATTTTCTTTTGACCTTTATTATTTTTACAGCTGTTTGTTCACGTACAATAAATACAGTTCATTTCTGGTGTCTGTTTACAAGGGGCTGCAGTAGATCAGTGGTCGGTGCTGTGGTCTTGTAGCTGGTGACCCCTGAGGAAGGAAACAGCTTAGAAATAAATAAATAAACAAGCAACATCATTCTATGAATCATTTAAGCACAAAGAAATGCATAACTGCACTTATTACCGTACTTTCTCTAAGGATGTTTGTCAAAATGTTTCAAACCAGCCAGCAGCCAAAGCTGTCATTGCTAAGAGCACAGTTGGCTACAAAGGTGAACGGTCTAGAAAGTGACACCTGCTCGGTAAGGAACCAGTTCACCCTCCTGTGGTGATGCAAAGTGTAGATCAGCTTTGTCTAAGCCTTGTGTCAGTAGGACACTTAATCCTGATTCCCACAAAGATCCACAATCAACTGGACTGTGACACACAAACACAAACAGTTCCATTTGTCACATTTAAATGCCGACGTTGTGCTGTGTGTGTAAGTATAAGTGGGAGTCTCTGTAATAAAAAATGTTTTCAGTTTGGCAGCAGCACCAAAGCTACACAAGTAACACGTCGTCCACCTACCGCACCTGCCAGCCCTACAGAGTTTTCTTTAGCCGTTTACGCATTGGCCGGCCCTCCCCGGCTCTCCCAGCTTCTAACCCGGGTTCGGCGTCTTCGCATTTACCTTTTCCGCCCGGGATCCACCCTTGTTCTGGAACCATCTTCACCGTGGTTCTTATCGGGCCGAGCCCGACAGAGCTAGTTTCACGTCATGTACTGCTCTCATTTGATTCGTTGTTTGCAGCAGGGGCGGGACTCATTCAAACAACCTCAGCGCGAGGGTTGAATTTCATTCAAATTTAACTACAGAAACGAGAAACCCCTAAAACAATTGTTAGCTGAATTAGTGTTTCTGAGTTAAATTTTTGTTAATAACTGATCACAAATCAGCTTATGTTACAACGTAAATAACACGAAGCGCACACCCATTTCCGCCTTTCAGCGCGACCTGAATGTCATTAAACAATAACTAATATTGTCTAACTGTTGCGCGCAGCCAGGGTTTTAAAATATAACGAATAATCTCTAACTTTTACGTGCAGCTAAAATGTCAAGAGGAGTGATTCCTATATGGGGAAGTTGGACACCTGAAAATTCAGTCCGCTGGATAGCTCAACGAGTTAATGCATTGTCGTTTTGACCGGGAGAAGTGGGTTCGCTTCCCGCCTGGGACAAAGTTATTTATTTTTTTATTTTTTTATTGGAGTAAATAAAAAGGAGTTTGTTAACCAAACAAACTCCTTTTTATTTAAAAGAAAATGTGAATAAAGAAAAAAAAAGTAAAATAACTTTGTCCCATGCGGGAAGCGAACCCACTTCTCCCGGTCAAAACGACAATGCATTAACTCGTTGAGCTATTCGAGCGGACTGAATTTTCAGGTGTCCAACTTCCCCATATAGGAATCACTCCTCCTGACATTTTAGCTGCACGTAAAAGTTAGAGATTATTCGTTATATTTTAAAACCCTGGCTGCGCGCAACAGTTAGACAATATTAGTTATTGTTTAATGACATTCAGGTCGCGCTGAAAGGCGGAAATGGGTGTGCGCTTCGTGTTATTTACGTTGTAACATAAGCTGATTTGTGATCAGTTATTAACAAAAATTAAACGCAGAAACACTAATATATATATATCCAGCTAACAATTTTTTTTTTGCCGAGTCTCCTCTCTTAAAACACGAACACTCCACCCACGTGAAGAGAGCACCCCACCCACTTCCAGAGAACTGCCCACCCACTTCAAGGCGGCTCTGCGGCAAATGCGTAATGAACGCGGGTGGCCCAGAGCCACCCAGGGGAGCCCCGGGCCATTGAGGGCTGGCCAATGCGTAAACGGCTTTTGTGTAGTTTGTCACATTGGCCAAATCAAAGTAACCCATTAAAACTTTATTGATTTATTGCACCGTTTGGTTATTTAGTACTAAAACATTTGAAATTTCAAATGGTGAAAAGAAAATAAATGTCGTATTCTGGACTTTGATTTTGACTGAAGTGACAAAACTTCAGGTTGTTTTTGAACCAAGGGTTCAGTCCCAGGCCTTCCATGTTTGGAATCGTCCTTAGACACTTAATCGTACGATTGCCATAAAAATGCTTACTTCACTGTGCATAAGAATAATGAAGATCTCCATTTAAATCAAAGTTCATCCAATAATCCAAGTTATGTCAGGTCATCTGGATAAAAAAACAAAAACGTTTTGTCCTTCATCCAAAGGACTTCACCAGTCCGAGGAGCCACAGCAAATGTCTCAACAACAACAACAACAACAACAACAACAACAACAACAAACATAAACGTACAGATGACCTGATTTAACATTGTAGATTTTTTTACCTGGATTATTGAGCATGAACTTTGATGTTTTGAACCACCTTGGCTATGGCTGCCTCAGAGGAGTCGATGGGGGACAGTGCAGGCCCCAGAAACCATCTGGTCACCAGCAAACTGGTTGGCCTACTATGTGGGTGTGCTGATTGTGGGACTGAGTTTGTTGTGTTTCCTCAGACTGATGAAGTCCTTTGGATGAGGAACGAAAACATCTAAAAAACTAAACAAAAAAGAGACTGTCCAGATGACACGACTTAACTTTGTTGGATCTCCATTTAAAGTGCCAAATATCCCAGAAAGTCCTCTAACAGTGCTCGTCTTATTGAGTAACAGTGTTTGTCTTATTGAGTTAATGAGAAACATGTTCTAACAGCCTCTATCATTTAATTCAAACATTGGAGTTGTTTCATCTCTTGAAATTACTTTTTTTAATTAGCTTGTATCAGCAAATTTTTATTTCTCCACCATGCTCCTTCACTTGTGTGAGTGCATTTAGGTCCTGTTCTGAACTCAGCCGTCACAAAGTGGTTCTAATCCAGGATTATCTGTCAAACACTGCACTTAGAGGGGACGTGTCCTATGCTGAAGGACAGGGAGGAAAATAAAAGTATAATACCAAGGGGTGGATAAAAAGAATGAAGGTGGGCACCAGGCCAAGGATACAAACATGCATGCCAGAATTTAATGTGTTTACCAGAGATCAGGACAGGCTTTAAGATCAATTTACAACAGGTGTGGTGTTGAGACCGTGTCTAAATGGCGTCTGACATGATCAACTGTTATTTTCATGTTTTCAGGTGAGAGGCAGGTGAAGAGGCATCCTCTTGAAGACTATAATGTGTTGCTTACGAGGACATGAGTTTTTTTTAAAATAGGAATTGACTATGATTTAACATTGATTATATTTAAGTTTAACAAACAAAGCAGATAATTTCTAACTTAAGTCCAACAATCAACTTAAAGGTTATTCATTAAAAAAAATCACCAGATTCCTCAATGGTAAATAGAAATTTAAAACAAATGCAGTGCAGTTTGCTAACTTCAATTGTTGTCACTTCTTTCAGTTGAAGCACCATCAGATAATTCCCATGTGAGCCACACTTCAGGAGTGACACAGCTGACCTTTCATGACCTGCAGCTTACAGACACCCTGACTTTGTCTGACAGAACTCACTTTCCTTTTTGTTTTTTACACAGCACAGTAATATGTCCAGAGGTCTAGTGGATTTCTATTCCTCGTCTTTGATTTTTTTTTTAATACCCTGAGGGACATTTGGGGTCAAGCTATAGGTGATCTTCAGATTGTTGGAGGCAGAGATCAGTCAAGTCAAGCCCACAGGAGTTGGTCCCAACACCACTCTGTCTTCCTGACATTACATTACAGTAATAAGTACAGGGTAGACCTCGGCTGAGCCTTCATGAGCGTACCTGCTGTGTCAAACCAGATGTGTTCAGGCGTACACTTTAAATCTTTTCATGTAGTTTCTGGGTATAAATGTTGAGTTTCATAGTTGCTTCTAAATACACAAGACTTTCTGTTTAAAATCTTACATTTTTTATTTTTACTGAGCATTATTTAGACATAGACTGCTCCTATTACATTTTGGCAATACATTTACCTTCCAACTAAGAGTTAGGCATGGCACGATAACACATTTTGCTGGGCGAATAATTGTCTCAGAATTTATAGCGATAAATGATAATATTGTTTGAAATTTGACAATAATTAGTAATTATTGTCAAATTTAAGAAGAAATGTTGGTTAATTTGTTTTGGGTGTAGAACCATTTTTGACCACTAGATGGCAGTATAAAACTGTTTGAACCATAGGATGGATAGTGAGGGAGCGAGCAGCGTGTCTCTTTAAGAAAACTGGGAGGGAGGCCCCTTGACGTGACATGGACTGTCTCTCCTGTTTTTCATTTCTCAAAATGGTGGACGCTCGGTGTGGTTTGAGCTCTTTAGCATAGCATTTTTCACACAAAGCTTTTAATTAAAAAATCAGTAAACAAGTTCTCCGCTTCTTTTTGCAGAGAAAAACAAGTTTTTACACGAAGGCATGGGTTTCAACCGTGAATTATGGAGCTTCGACAAGATGGAGTTTTGTTCACAGAGGTTGGCCTGTTAGCTTAGCTCATAGCTTAGCTTCTCAGCTTAGCTACTTTTAACGATCCAAAAACGCGATTTTAGAGGGTTAAAACAGATTTTAAATACACTTGTAGAAAAGAGAAAGGTCGGGGTCAGTGAAGAGCACCAGAGTCAAGCCTTTTGTCATCCAGTGTCTTCAGTAGAAAGAGAGAGACACAATTAAATGATAAAGCCGATAAATTAAACTAACGTTGATAATTTTAATTGATCATGCGATTAATTTATTTATTAATACAAGTAAAAAGCTAATTAATAAGAGTTCTGGCATTAGATACCACAATCAGTGATCAGTGTGAGGTATCTTTTTCTTGCTCCACATCAGTTTGAAGCAAAGCTTTGGATAAACAATACAGGTCCTTCTCAAAAAATTAGCATACGTATTGTGATAAAGGTAATTATTTTCCATAATGTAATGATAAAAATGAAACTTTCATATATTTTAGATTCATTGCACACCAATTGAAATATTTCAGGTCTTTTATTGTTTTAATACTGATGAGTTTGGCATACAGCTCATGAAAACCCAAAATTCCTATCTCAAAAAATTAGCATACAGTATCATGAAACGGTTCTCTAAACGAGCTATTAACTAATCATCTGAATCAACGAATTAACTCTAAACACCTGCAAAAGATTCCTGAGGCTTTTAAAAACTCCCAGCCTGGTTCATTACTCAAAATCGCAATCATGGGTAAAGGCCCCAGTATAGCTCTGCGTTCGGCCAGAACGCCGCTCGACGCCGTTCGAACGCAGAGGCACAAGCGTTTGAACGCGGGCACGAACGCGCAAAGCTCAAATTTTACGACCGCGAACGCAAGCGCGTTGTCACACAATAAACTGCCCGGCGCCGGACTGTTTTGTATGTGACACAAATGTATTAAATTCCTCTTCTTCATCCCTGATCTGGCCTTTTCTTTAGTTTTTTTTTGCCAAAAGTCAAGTGATCGCTTCCTCCTCCGCTGACTCCATGACTGAAATGATGAGGAAATTAATGAATTTGTCACGAGCGAATTAAACTCGGGTCCAACGTGGCTGCGCGAGGTTCTGCAGATTTCCTGGTGTGCAGGACCAGCGCTTCCTGTTTTTATTTTAGTTTTTAGAACCTTTTATTAACATATAGGCTAAACACAGAACACTACAGCAGCTGCAGTCAGAGCCAGCTGCCAGCTCGTGCCTTTTTTTCCCCCACCCGACCTGTCAATCAATTCAGTAGACGTGTCAGCAAATGACCAATAAGCGACCTCAATTTGTCCCGTAGGTACCGGTAAACGCTCTGCCCTGCTGCTGCTCAAATGACGTCAAGAATTTGGAGCAAAAACGCGAGCATTAACGCGAGAATGAACGCAGAGCTATACTGGGAACTGCCTGCGCACAGAACGCGCGCGTAGAGCGGCGTTCGGCTGAACGCAGAGCTATACTGGGGCCTTAAGACTGCCGACCTTACTGCTGTCCAGAATGGTAAATGGTA
>JBBPBX010008197.1:12065-63163 GCA_038048925.1 Garcialebias charrua | reverse complement strand
GGAGCGTCTGGAGGAGAGAACTGACGTGACAGGGCATCAGGCTTAATGTTTTTGGAACCTGGTCTGAAAGTCAAAGAATAATTAAAACGATTGAAGAAAAGTGACCAGCGTGCCTGTCTAGGGTTCAATCGTTTAGCGTCTCGGAGGTACGTAAGATTCTTGTGGTCAGTCCAAATGAGAAAAGGTACCTCCGTTCCCTCAAGCCAATGACGCCACTCCTCTAATGCCAACTTCACCGCAAGCAGTTCCCTGTTGCCCACGTCGTAGTTCCTCTCGGCTTGCGACAGTCGACGAGAGTAGAAGGCACAAGGGTGTACCTTATCGTCCGTGGGTGACCTCTGGGACAACACAGCGCCCACCCCGGTATCGGATGCATCCACCTCGAGGATGAACTGACGAGCCGGGTCTGGGTGGCAGAGGATGGGTGTGGAGGAGAAAAGGACTTTTAGCTTACCAAAAGCAGAGTTGGCTTCAGGAGTCCACCGAAATGCTCTGCTAGTGGAGGTGAGCTGAGAGAGGGGCGCTGCGATACGGCTGTAGTCCTTGATGAAGCGCCTGTAGAAATTAGCAAATCCTAGGAACCGTTGCAGTTGTTTCCTGGTCTCCGGAACCGGCCACTCCACCACTGCCTTAGTCTTTTCAGGGTCCGCCTTGTAGTGCCCTTTTCCAAAAATAAACCCCAAAAATGAGACAGAAGAGGCGTGAAAATCACATTTTTCACCTTTAACAAAGAGTTGGTTTTCATAAAGTCTCTGAAGTACCCTCTTGACTTGAGCAACATGTTCTTGCTCGTTCCTGGAATAGATGAGGATGTCGTCCAAATAAACAAACACAAAATCTCCAATAAAATCCCGCAACACATCGTTAATCAGTGCCTGGAAGACTGCGGGAGCATTGGTGAGGCCAAAAGGCATGACTAAATATTCGAAATGTCCCAGGGGTGTTTTGAAGGCTGTCTTCCACTCATCACCCTCTTTAATCCGAACCAGGTGATAAGCGTTACGAAGATCCAGTTTTGTGAATATGGTAGCGGGTTGTAATTGTTCTTGTACGGAGTTGATTAACGGTAGTGGATATTTGTTCTTTATGGTTATAAGGTTCAGACCTCGATAGTCGATGCAGGGACGTAGTGTCTTGTCCTTCTTAGTGACAAAAAAGAACCCTGCCCCCAGCGGGGACGTAGAAGGACGGATAATCCCAGAATCAAGGGATTCCTCAATGTAGGATCTCATGGAGTCACGTTCCGGACCTGACAAATTATAGAGACGGCTAACTGGTAAAGGAGCTCCCGGGAGAAGGTCAATGGGGCAGTCATACGGACGATGAGGTGGAAGAGAAAGAGCTTTACATTTACTGAATACCGGGGCCAGATCATGATATTCAGGAGGTATGCTAGAGAGATCTATATCTTCTGTACCTGGTGTGCTTATGGAAGGATTGGAGATGCCAGAGCGGAGACAGTGTTTTAAACATCGGTCACTCCATCTCTCAACCCTACCGAGTTCCCAATTGAAATGGGGATTGTGATCCCGTAACCAGGGGAAACCAAGAATTAACTGCGTGTTTGGGGAGTCAAATACAAAAAAACTAACCTCTTCATGATGATTTCCTGACGTTATTAAGTGTAGGTTAGTGGTTTTAAATCGAATCTGTGTTAGAGTCTCCCCAGTAACCCCAGCAATGGACACGGGGTCAATTTTAAGGACAGGAAGAGATAGGTCCCTGACCAAATCTTGGCTAATTAAATTTTGTTCTGCACCAGAATCAATAAGTGCAGAAACAGGGAATCGGTTCTGATTGTACTGAATAACTGTGGGTAATGTAAACCTATGAAGAGGAGTAAACAAGGAAGTACCCACCAGTATCTCCTGTTTTACTGGTGGGTATCTTCGTTTCCCCGCACAGGGCAAGTGGCAATAAAGTGCCCCTCTTCACCGCAATACATGCAAAGATTCAAGTTTCTACGCCTTTGTCTCTCAACAGGATTTAAACGTGTACTCCCAATTTGCATGGGTTCAGATTCAGGTGAGTTAGGTTGGGAGCCAGAAGATGGCACCAGAGCACTTCGTGGCTTGTATCTTTCGAATCTGCTGTTGCTGTGGTAACCCCCTGCAGATGACGTTGAATACCCGGAAGTAGAGACCCTCTGGGAGTTGTAGTCCCGTTCACGTCGTCGTTCCCGGAAACGTTCGTCAATTGAGATCGCTAGATTTATTAATGCGTCAAAATTAGGAGGCTCATCTCTTGCTGAGATCTGGTCTTTCACATAGTCGGATAAGGAGTTTAAAAAGGTACCTTGTAATGCCCTGTCGTTCCAGTCAGTTTGCGCCGCCAGGATACGGAACTCCAGGGCGTGTTCAGCAACAGGACGCCGGCCCTGACGTAACCCCAACATTCTCTTTTCCGCGTTGGGTTGCTGTAGCGGCCTGTCGAAAATCCTGCGAAACTCCTCTAAAAAACTCCTAAACGAGACAAAGTCCAAGTCGTGTTGATGAATGAACGAAGTCGCCCATTGGAGGGCGTTACCTTTCAGTTGGTGCATGAAGTAAGTGATTTTTTTTATGTCCGACGAGTAGAGTTGGGGAGCTCCTCTGAAAGCGAGTTCGCACTGAAGGAGAAAGCCCTCACATTGAGCTGGGTCTCCTGAAAAGAGTTCAGACGGTTTTACTACCAGTTGTTGTGAAAACAGAGGATCATTTTCAGAGCTGATGTTAGATCTTGAAGCTTGTGGAGACGCCGAGGCTGTGGGAGGAGAAGGAGTGAGTCTCTGATTAATAGCATGAACCATACCTCCAAGTTCCTGTAGGTTAGCTTGTGTTTTGAGCTGTTGGCTTAAAACTTGTTTCATCATTTCTTCCAATTGATTCATTCGCCCAGTTTGAGAAGAACTAGCTTGTTCGCTCCTGGTCTCGTTCTGGGTTTTGTTTGGCTGAAGCATTCTGTAATGGTTTCTAGGTAACCCAGTTTGTAACGAGACCCAGAACGACACAAGGCACGAGAGTACAAAAAGAACAGTGTTTATTATTTACAGTGGTTTAAAGTACAACGTGGTTCATCTGGAATCCCTGGAGGAGGAAGGAGGAAGCAGAACGTCAGAAGGAGTAGGCCAGGGGCAGTTGTGAATGTTGGTTTTCAAATGTTTGTTTGTTCTTACAGATGAGGAAGGGAGATGGGTTCCATGAACATCCAATAACTCCAATTGATTCCAGAGGGCAAAGGAGGCAGGCAAGTGGCTGGAGGGCACGGCACGAGGAACAGGATCCAGATCCAAAATCAGACGCGATGACTGTAGGCACATAAGAACAAGGTAAGTCTCTTTGCAATAAACACAAGACTGGCTAGAAGCACGATTTACCATAACAAGAATCAATGCTTCAGCGATGAGTAGTACTCGACTGCAGCCTTAAATAGGAGTGTAGCTCATCAGGTGGATGACCGTCAGCTGAGGGTGATTGGCGGCCATCTTGGAGCTGCAGAGAGTGCCACTCTTACAGATTCGCTGAAGTGGGGACGCACGCCGTTGCGACCAGCCCACTCTGTCGTCATTTCCGGCACTGCATTGGTCGAAGGTATGAAAACTACATTAACCATGAATGTTTGGGAATAGAACTACAAGCGCTGTGATTGATTGGTTGACGTCACGTATCTGTGTAGCGAGCTCCGCCTCGCTCAACGGAAGCTGGTGACGCGCTACGTCGACCCGCCTATTTTTTGTCGTCATTTCCAGGTGCGGCACTTTGAGTGACAGTTCACACTCCTCACTAGACAAACGGAGATTTCACTAAAAGTTTAAAAACTAATTTGAAGCCATCTAAACTGTCTAACAACATAGATTTGTCTCTGACAAGAACGTGGTTCGAGCGCTTATCACGGACACACTAGAAACTACTTCTAAAAGGTTGTTTTTATTTTAAATACTGAATAGAAAAATCAGTCGCCTCGTGATAACATTAAGACTTGAAGCTGCCCCCTGTTGGTTAAAAGACGTTAACAGATGAGTTTTCTCAAAAACATCATAAAAAGTCAGCATTTTTATGGTGAATTACCAGCTCTAAAATTGTTCTGTACACAAACAATAACTCCTGTTTATTTTAAATATTTTTTTTAGAATAACAGAGGTACAGACAAACATTTTTGCTTATTTTAAATACAAAAGAATTTAAAATAACAAACAAAAGTACAGTTTTCACTCCAGATAACTGCAACTTTTTTTCTTTCTCTTCCTTCTCTCTGACACATAATCTTCCACAGTTATCCTGTGCACATTTAAACTTTCCTGTTTATTTCAAATAGTGAAAAGTTTAGAGTAACGAATACAGAGCATCTTTTATTTTGATTTTCACTGAAAATCCAGATAAAAGATGGCAGGCACAGGGGGTGAGACCCCTGATACCACTGATACGGGGAAACCTGTGCCAACTGAAGGATACGACCCGACCAAAGCAGATTGGATCGAACGTGCCTTATATTCACTCATAGGGTCCATCACAAATTATCATGAAGAGTCACAGTTGATGGAGGAAACAGATATGGACAGAGCATTAAAAATTGTAACAGCTGGAACCACAACGGCTGAAAAGAAAGCAGACAGAGATAAACGTTTGGCTAAATTAAGCCTTCTGTTAAAAGCCAAGCTAGACTTTGAAACTGTTGCACGCCGGGCTGTCTCTACATCATGTTTAACAGCACAAATGGAGATTGCCACTTTACAGCAGGAGGTAAGGAGTTTAACACAGTCGAGTATTGACGGCGCTGAACAAACGCGTAGTCTCTACGAAGAATGCATGGTGTTAAAAAGGGATTTTGAACAATCACAAAATGATTTGAACAAACGTGTGGTGGAGAAGGATAAGTATTACCATCAGTACAAGTCACTTCAGGCGGATTGTGGGGAGGCTCGAGACGCGCTGGACAAATGCACGGACACCCTGGAATCATTATCACTACGGTACACAAGGCTGCAAGATGATTATAGAAAATCACAAGAACAGCACATGAGGGAGTGGTGGCGCAGAGGTTAAGAAGGTGAGCTTGTGATCGGAAGATCGCCGGTTCAAGCCCCGGTACCGACAACATCAAAGATGTGGGTGGGATAAGTGAAGCGGTCACACCTGTCTCCACCCTCATCTGCCCCACTCTGGGCCCTTGAGCAAGGCCCTTAACCCACACCATCTGCTCCCCCGGGAACCCTAGATATCAGCTCTCTACTCCACACAGAGGGCTGTGGTTGCTCGGTGGTCTGTGGTTGTGTCAGGAAGGGCATCCGGCGTAAAAACAACTGCCAAATCTTCGTGCGACTAGATCGCTGTGGTGACCCCTAACGCAGGGAAAAAGCCGAAAGAAGAAAAAAAAAAAAAAAAACAAGAACAGCACATGATGTTACAACGTGAAAATGATGGGTTAAGAGTCCAACTGAACAGTTGTAGAATAGAGCGTGCATCAGCAATGAACAAACTCTTTGAAGAAGAGAGAAAATGTTTGGATCTCATGAGTAAACACCTTGAGAATCCACCACCTCCGCCGCCCCCTCCCATACCTGATGACCCACTCCCTCCTCCACCGCCCCCGCCCATGCCCGATGCACTACTCCCTCCGCCACCACCCCCACCTCAACAGACATTTGCTGGGATAACCCAATGGCAGGTACCTACGTACCCCATGTCAACAGGTGTACCTGGTGCGCAGATGGGTGGGTATATCACTATCAATGGCTCTCAATTCGCTGTCCCAATAGAACGACTCCATAAAATTTCCCAGTTCGTTCAACGTTTTGAGCCAGGGCAATATGGTTCAACTGAAACCGATACCTATCTGAAAGACATTGAGTTTAAACTGGCATGCTATCCGAACGCTACGGTTGACGATAAAATCAGTTTGATCAAACTCACCACAAACAGGAAAGTGCAGCACTTCATTGCGCGTCAACCAGTCGCCATTTTGAAGGATTACAAACTTTTCTGCGAAACTCTACTGCAAGAATATGCTCCTCGCATGGGAGACGTTGGCTACCAAGCCGCATTGAAAATCACTCAGGGGCAGAATGAACATCCGATCCCATATTATGACAGACTTTTCGAAGCCTTTTTTGGTGATAGGAATGAGCCAGGTATGGAGGATGAACGTGATTTTAAGTTTCTTTTTATGAACAATCTATATTCAGAGATTGGTTCAACGGCCAACCTCATGGCCAACTACAAAGAAAAAACCATGCGTGAATTAAAGGAGTGCGCTATACGTGTTTTTGAAACATACAAGCGACACAAGAAACCCGTAGAAGTGTATCCAGGTGAAAAGGTCAGATACCAAACGCTAGAACTTGAAGGAGCAAGAGCGCCAGCTCACTCTTTTAAGGAAGGCAAGGAAAAACAAAATTTCCAACCTAACAAACCGCAAAATGAAGGTGTCCGCTGGAACAAAGACCAAAAGGGGTCCAGAGACCCGAAGTGGTGCAGGCCGCATCAAGAGGATGAACCCCATCATCAAAAAAGGGGGGCATTCCAAAAGAAAAAGAAATATGGGTCCCAAGGAGACTCATATGAAAGAGGGTGGTCCCAGAGGGGACCCCCGAGCAATGCGCCAGCTCCTGCACCTCAGACTGAACAGTCTGGGGCGAGGAAAAACCCACAGAAGTTCCAGAAAAAAGGCCCTAAACCTCTGTCCTCAGAAGAGATGGAGAACATACGTCGGTTGTTAGAAAGTTTGAAAAAAAAAACAAGGAAAACAAACCTGGAGTAATGTGTAGCACTATCATTGATAGTAACTCAGAGCACACAAATAACAACAATGCCACAATTGCTGACAGTCACCAGGATACTGATGGTCAGGATGCTGACATTCAGGGTACAGACAGTCAACAAGATGTTGACTGTAACCATGACATCATTGTTACAGAGTCCGAGAGCCCCTCATCAGAAAAGGGGGGGGAAAGCTCACTCACCAAAGACAATGACTCGTCACAAACCGAACACTCGGTCCCATGTGTGACTGCGCTACCAGTGCTGATAAATGATAATGGCACAGACAATGGTAGACGTAACAAACGTCGGAAAAAACCTGATAGGTTCCTGTGTAACATTATCAGGAAGGGGCCCGCTAAGAAAGCTTACCTGTCAATCACATTAGAAGGGGTCCTCACAGAAGAGGCCCTCCTGGACGGTGGGGCCGACATAACCATTATGTCACCCACACTGTTGAAGGAGCTACGGATAGCCGCTAACGGTGTTGACAGGGAAATACCCCTCAAAGAATGTGCTGTAGTATTGCAGGGACTCTCAGAGACGAGAACAACCCTAACAGCTATAGCCATGGTTCACATGCAGATTGGTGAAACGACGCTATACCACCCGGTACACGTGTCCGCCGTTGACTCATTCCCATTTTTGGTCGGCCAAGACTTTATAAACCGCTTCGACGCGATTATAGATTATGGCGATCAGACAATGTGGACCAGAGTGAGCCAACCACTGCCGATCGATATGCCTACACAAGGTGACACTGACTGTCTAACAGCAGGTACCGCGGAAGGCACAAGGGGATCCTCAAACGAGAGCACAATCCCGGTAAGTGAACCTTCAGCAACAGGTGAGGCAGAAAAGGCCCAACAAGAGAGCCTCCTCTGCGAGCTGAAACAGTCAGCACTTACTGAACACTACCTACCACAGGTAGTCAACGGTGTTGAGATCCAAGGATCCCACACCGATGATGCTGTTCTGTCCCCTTGGACGGAGAAATCAGCGATCAGCCAAGCTTTCTATGGAACCTTGGTTAAAAAACAGTTGGGTCTAGGAATGAACAAAAAAGCTTTCCGCTTTTCGTTAGACCCCAACGATAAACAGGTAATGACCGCAAAAGGGATCATTGACCTGAAACTAATCTGGAACCAACGAGAACTGGATCACCCGTTCCTCGTGGTCCCGAACTTACCACATGCAACCTACATAGGCTCCGACATTTTGGTAAGATTAGGTGTCCGAGTGGACATCAACAACAATGTACTGTGGTCACTAGACACAGCCACAAAGGACTCTCCTGTGCTAACCACAGAGAACCTTAAGGCTGGACAGACCATACCAGAGGTCTGCCAGATTGCTAACAGCCATAACACTGCGGTACCACCTCAGGTTATGAACAAGCCGGTGATGTGTCACATCATGAAAGGACAAGCTATTAGCACAAAACAGGCATACTTTCAACCATCTCCTATGTTTTTCAACTTAGGACTGTCCATGGAGGCCACATGCCAAGTGACCCTCGACTGCAGAACCACGACTGTTGCTGTGTGCAACACAAGCACAGAAGAGGTACTGATCCCAAAAAACACACAGCTAGGATGGTTGATCTCTACTGATTTTCATGATTTTGAGCTAAGCATTCCATTTCTGGGAGGACTCCCAGAAAACTTGATCCCAAGTCAACACACGGGGCAAGTCTTGTTCACGAAACCAACACAGGCCATAGCTCTTTTCTCCCCCACTGAGTCCGACCAGGACACTGTCCGCAGGTTCGGTTTCAACAAAGGAGACAGTCTAGGCCCTCAAACTTACAGTGCACTACCTGTTGACAGGTTTTACGACACTGAAGGGGACTCACTGGAGCTCCCCAAAGAACAAGAACCCCTCTCAATTGCTTCACAGATTGACCAGGTGGTCGCCCAAGCCGACGCCCTGAAAACTGATGAAGAAAGGGACAAACTTCGCAAAGTTCTTCTAAAATATGAGAAATCATTCTCAACTGACTCGATGGATTGTGGGTTGACCACGCTCCACACAGTGAGCATCCCAACCCCGCCTAATGCTCCACCTGCATTTGTCAGACAATACAAGATTCCTCTGGCAGCACATCAACCTATCAGAGAAATCATTAATGACCTGTTAGAAAAAGGTATCATCCGATACTGTAACAGCACTTACTCTGCGCCTTTATGGCCGGTGTTAAAACCAAATGGTAAGTGGAGACTCACTATAGACTACAGAAAGCTAAACAAACAAGTTCCCTTATCCAGATGGCCTATGACGCAGCTCCAACAGGAATTGCCCAAGGTCACCAATGGTAAGTACTTTTCGACCCTCGACGTCGCCTCTGGTTTTTGGACCATCCCTGTGCGCGACGAGGACCAATATAAACTAGCTTTCACTTTTGGTGGCCGTCAATACACCTTTAACAGGTGTCCCTTTGGCTACGCTAACTCACCTGCTGAGTTCAACATCTTCTTGAACAGAGCATGTCCAGACGCCCACGAGCGTGGGACACTGATTTACGTGGACGATGTCCTTTTGAGGCAGCCAACACTGGACTCACATTTGGCTGAGATCGACCACGTTCTGAATCAACTAACAACTGCTGGTGCTAAGATATCACTGTCAAAATGCCAATGGTGCAGAACCAAGGTGGACTACGTTGGCCTACTTGTAGGTCCAGACGGAGTACAACCACAACTGACTCGCACCCAAGGCCTTGACAATCTCAAAGTCCCCACCAATCTCAAAGAACTACAAAGTTTTCTTGGCGTGTGTAACTACTCGAACCAGTTCATAGAAAACTATGCAGACCTTGCAAAGCCACTGACTGAACTCCTAAAGAAAGACGTTCCATTTGTCTGGACTGACAAACAGCAGCAGGCAATGGACGCTCTTATAAACAGGATCAAGTCAGCCCCATGTTTAGTCTACCCAGACTACAACAAAGAGTTTTACTTGGAAGTGGGCTTCTCAGCTCATTGCATAAGTGCAGGTCTGTACCAAATACACGACAGAGACAAACGTGTAGTAGCCTACGCCAGCAAAACGATGGCAGGCCCCGAGTTGAGATTCTCAGACTGTGAGAAAGCTTTACTGACCACAGTGTGGGCAGTTAAACATTTCTCCAGCTACATTGGTGGACAGAAAATCATTGTGGAAACACAACACCAGCCAGTGACTTTTCTTAACAGTGAACGCATCAGAGATGGTGTGGTAACAAACTCACGTGTTGCAACGTGGCTCATGGCGCTTCAAAGTTTTAACCTAGACATACGTTATGGTCAAAACAAGAAGTCACATCTGGGGACGGACTTGGCAATCTGCCAGAAGTGTACACAAGATGTACCAGCCACCCAGCCGCCGGTTGAGGTAAAACCCCCAGTAACTGAAGACCCGAATCACCACTTCTTTGATGACAATATCTGCAAAGATATGACAACATTGTACGTGGATGGATCTTCATTCCTCCGCGACAAAATCTGTAGGGCAGGTGTTGGAGGGGTCCTCCTCCAAGACCAAGAACAGATTACTTTCAGCTACAGATTAGGCTCTCAGACTTCTCAGTACGCTGAGATTGCGGGAATCCTAATAGCTCTCCAGATGGTAGTAGAACGCTCCATCAAGACGCTAGTCATCTGCACTGACTCTAACTATGCTCGTTTAAGTTTCGCTTGTCACCTCGCTGTGTGGAAACAGAATGGTTTCCTAACAAGCGACAGAAAGGTGGTGAAGCACAAAGAGCTTTTCATGGCATGTGATCACTTGGTGACATCACACGACATACAGATCTACTGGAAGAAAGTTCCAGGACATTCTAGAGTCCCAGGCGATGACAAGCACTACAATGACATTGCAGATTCCTTAGCCAAAGAAGGAGCCGACGAAGGTCCTCTATGGTCCTTCGACCCCTCCTGGTTAATCAAGACTCTGCCAACACAACCTACAGTCAGGGTTATTCATTCATTCAACCTTTATTTAGTCAGGTAAATCTTTTGAACCTCATGGGCTCATTTACGAAAGCGACCTGGCAGTTATGTGTTATGTTATGGCAGTCACACGTGCACAGGCCGTAACCAGACCTGCTGACAACGCAGTCTCTGTACGACCCGCACTGACTGACCCAGACATCATCCAACTACAGAAGTCGGATCCTGCTATCAACTCCATGATACTGTACCTGACTGATTCAGACAAAAACATTCCGTCTAAAGACGAACTGGATTCCAATCCAGAGAGAGCAAACAGAACTGTGGTGAGTATTTTGAAGAAATACGTGGCTGCAAACCACAAGGACTGGGACGTGAAACTCCCTCTGGTCCTCATGGCCATAAGAGCCACTCCACACACATCAACTGGCATCTCTCCCTTCGAGATGATGACCGGTCGACAAATGACTCTCCCTCTACACCTGTTGTACCAACCAGGCGACGCCGCCATGGCGACAGCCTACACCACACAACAATACATGAAAGATTTGAATGTACACCTCAGAAACACTTTTGCTTTCGCCCAGAAAAACCTGGAAAAATCTGCTGAAGGACGTAAGGCGTACTATGACCAAAAGGCCTCTCACAATGAACTCCAAGTGGGAGACAGAGTCTGGTACTATACGTTCGCCCCAGCAACCGGGAAAGGAGGGTCCGAGACCGGAACTCTCGCCCGCAAACTAATGCCCAGGTGGACTGGACCTCATCTGATAACAGACAAAGTGTCCTCAGTCGTCTACGAAATCAAAATCAGCAAAGGCCGCAAAGAGCCAATTGCTAAATGGGTACATCGAAATCAGATCAAACCTTACAAGGCGTTCAATGACTCCACAAAAGACAAAGATCTCACAAACTCACCGACTTCATGGGATAATAAGGTCGTCCAAACACAAGTTAGTAAATAAACTAATCAGGTTTAAACTACCATATTTTCCACCCTATAAGTCGCATTGTCCAACTTGAACTTAGAAACGCTAAGTCTAATACCCACAACAAAAAACTAATCTTAACAACCGTTTAAATCCACGAGATTTAATTTGACCTCGGTCATAAAGTTGAGACCTGTTTTTCTTGTGTGTTGCATTTTGGAATCTGACGACAAGAGTGTGTCGAAGCAGTGAAACGTTGTTTCCTTGTTGTTTAGTCATTACTGTTGTCATTAGTTGAGATATTGTTTGGTTCTGAACACTCCCAGCCAAAAAGGTTTTGTATTAACATTGGTTAATGAATGATATGGATTTAACTATGCCAACATACAGTTCGTTTTGTTAAATCTCAATCGTCGAAGAGTCAATGTAGTTTAAAGCTACTCAAGGTACCATAAACTACACTGGTCTCACAATTTCTAAATTGAACCGATTCGATCGTTTCTATTCTAGATTATCTATTCATTTTGATGAGTCTCGCCATAGACTTCAAAATTTATTAGGAATACCAAATCCTACGTCGTTCGTCTAAAAGACAACAGACATTTAGATCAAACTATATTTCATTTTTCTATTTTAGTTTAACCTAAACTAAGTAATGAATGGAGGAATAGTTTGGAATTAGAGGCCTTCGTTACAGAAGCCCTCCAAAATTTTATAGGTATAGATCCCTATATCTAATTTTACAGAATTGATCCACCCCTTAATTGGTAATTGTAGCTGATCTAAACCATGATAGCTTACATACCAGGTGCATATAGGTAAGGCTAATGTAAAATCCCAATCATAAGCCCACCTAAAAACCACATAATTGCATGACACATAGAACCAGAGTGGCACTGACTGGAAGCCAACCAGCCAACAACCTTCGATGTGGGGACCTGCAGCTCCAACGCTTGGTCTTCAACCTTCATCCAAGGGTCGCCTCCTCCGCTTCAATCGAGGGATCCCCTCTACATGCTGATTATAAAAACAATTGTTGCTGATGAAATCACCAACTCTAATCGTTGTGGAATTACTGCTGTGGAATTACCGCTGTGAATTATAAGACTTTGTTTTCCAAGGGATCACAGACTTTGTTTTCCAAGAGTTAACAGACTCAATTTTCCAAGAGATTAAAAGCTTACCGCAATGGGATTACCTACGAACAGTATGGAATTTCCAAATACTTTATGGGATTATAATTTTTGATTTTTCTTCTTCCACTTGCTGGATTACTTCAAGATCAGAGACAATTCAAGGTATCCTTTCGTGTTGGACCTCATCCCCAAGGACTGGCGATGACTTCCAAAAGGGGGGAAATGTAGTGGGCATGACCGTGTCCGCTCTAATGCACCTGTGCATTTTTGAACTGTTCCAGAGATGACCTTTACTGACCTCTCAGTAAAGCAAGACATTTACTACAAATTGAGGGCGGCCGTGGCGTAGTGGTAAGGGGAGTCGTCTCCCGATCGGAAAGTTGGCGGTTCGACTCCCGGGACCCGCACCATGTGTCGTTGTGTCCTTGGGCAAGACACTTAACCCTGAGTTGCTCCCGGTAGGACTGGAAAGCACCTTGCATGGTAGTCTGCCGCCACCGGTTTATGAATGTGTGTAGCATTCAATATATGTGTAGCACTTTGAGATTTTCAGTAATGAAAAGTGCGTTATAAATTGAATTAATTATTATTATTATTAATTATTCCATTAGTTGTAATCTGAGAACATAGTCACCAAAAGAGACTATTTCTATCTTTGATTTTATTCTAATGTAATCAAAAGAATAACTTTTGTCATTTTCATGATATATGTTATATGCTGTTATTCTTTTAATATGGAGTATTACTGTGTTACTTGATCATATAAGGGTGTCAAAGTTCAGATAAAAGGTCAAACTGACTTACACAGAAGTTGTTTTTGTTGAGTTTCAGCTAAAACTCTAACTAGCGTCTGAAAGTCTTCTCCCTCAGATACTTTTCCTAAACAATTTCCCTCTGCTGAATTTCACCTTGAATCGTGATAACAAGTGAACTGCTCGACTGGTTCTTTTGGACCAATGGGAAAGTGACAACTCCTCTCATCTCAGATCTTCTACTAAGGGTCTAAGTTTTTCCTAAAACAGTTAGTTCCTGTGAGGAAGGAGAGATGTGAACTTGCTCTTCAAGCTGTGGGACGTTTGGTCAAAAGCTAAGGGCCTTCGTTCTCCAGTAAAGGCTGATAACATGCTTGTTATTAGTCCACTTAGAACCGAGCGTACCAGCTCAGAACTTGAATTAAATTCCTTTCTGGAATAAGTTATCTTGAAGTCAACCAGTAGCTGACATATTTTCTGATGATCGACACGGATCCCAGGAGACGTTGAAACGTAAACGAGAACCGGCTCGGACGTGCTGGACATGCAACGATTCTATACGCCTGAAAGGCTGGTGTCATCTCTTTATCAGACTCGTCGTCAAAGGTAAAGAGCTGTTTACAAACGTACCTGGATTTCAGCAGAAATCTGATGGGAAGTTTCTGGTAACATGCTCAAGACAATTTCCTTTAAACCATCTCTCCATCTCTCCTATTTCCTTATCCCTCTCAATCTATCTGGTAACTATATTTAAGCTAAGAAGCCACAGACTAAGTATAATGACATCCTGTATTTATGTCTGTTGTTACAATTTAAATGTGCTGACGTATTAAATTGAAAGAAAGTGAAATCATGTCAATCAAGTGTAATGGTGTTAATTTAGTTGATTTATTCTAAATAAATGGTAGTGTCTTTGGCACACCAAACTAAGTTAACGTTTCCATTGTCACTCTATGGCTTCTGTTTTACTTATCCATCATAAAGACCACAGAAATATTGGGTAAACGGAAAAAGAAAAGAATCCGTGAAATTACTATTCAATCTGAATACGTAAATTAATTAAGGTAGAGAGGTCAGTAGTAATAATAATAATAATAATTAATTCAATTTATAACGCACTTTTCATTACTGAAAATCTCAAAGTGCTACACATATATTGAATGCTACACACATTCATAAACCGGTGGCGGCAGACTACCATGCAAGGTGCTTTCCAGTCCTACCGGGAGCAACTCAGGGTTAAGTGTCTTGCCCAAGGACACAACGACACATGGTGCGGGTCCCGGGAGTCGAACCGCCAACTTTCCGATCGGGAGACGACTGCCCTTACCACTACGCCACGGCCGCCCACCTCCCTAATATCTTTTACAACGACAACACTTCAGCAATGACTTGCTCCTCAACAATCTGGGAAGGGTCAAAGGTCATTTCAAATCTATTTACTGTCTGAATGTTTATAAATCATTCTCACTGTTGAGCTCCACTTTTCTTATGAAGTCGAAGACGCAAATTCAACAATGGTAGGACTCACAGCTGCATCGAATCACTCATCAACTGTCCACCTGGATACAGCTGCATCGAATCACTCATCAACTGTCCACCTGGATATAAGGCGCCCTTTCCTCAGCTCTTCCTGTTTGCCCGTTGCCAGTCTAGTCGCCTGGCCTTCGGCCCGACGCTCTCCACGCTCTCCTCGGCCATTCATTCCCCGGGTAAGATGTGTCGTTCTATGTCTTTCGGCCAGCACTGCCGAGTGTTTGGTAGATGTTGTTAGCGCGAAGGTTTAGCCTCCCAGGCGACACGCATGACCCCGACGTGGTCCAGGAAGTGCGATGGTTTGCCCGTTCAGCGATTGTGTAGTGTTTGTCGGTTGCAATCGACCCGTCACATCTGCCTGTCGGAGTTTTTTCGTGGACCCTGAATGCATCGGGAGATTCCGGCCAATCGTGCTTTTCCTGGGAGTGACGCGCTCGTGTTGCCCTCTGAACAGCGGCCGTGATTGGCCGATTGGTCCGCTGCGCCCGCCCCTTGCTTGCCAAAGCAGGGGAAATAACAGCGATGTCTGACTCCGGTCTGCAAAGCGCCGTGCTGAAACCGAGTGAGCTTTGTGAAGTCGCATGTTGAATGATGGTGAATGCTTTTGTTGCGTATGCATGGCGCGAAGCCTGTGGCATTACTGTTTCGGGAAGTTACTTGCACATCTGTTTGTTTGTTTTTGGGGGGGGGGAATAAAAATAGAAACGAATAAGTAAATAAATAAATAAATAAAAACCACTTACTCCATAGAAAGAATTTAGTTGAGTTGTTAACATGATTTTGGATAATTAGTTTTGTTTCGCTTTATTTATCTCCTGTCCTCACTCCAACTCAGTAGGTGGTGGTAATGCCATTACAGCTGGTCTGCCAACCGCTTTTGACGCCACAACGCTGTGAGTGCCCGTTAGACGTTATTCAATAATGGTGCGACCATAGTGCATGCTTGTTGTTCTGGTTATGATGGTGTAACCCAGGTGTAAATTACAGCTTTTATCCTCTGGACTCTTCACTCTTTCTTCCTTTCATGCATTAACTCTCACAAGACTACTGAACAACCAATCACTGTTGAGTATCAGGGTCACATGCTCCTCTGCAGCCTAATTGTCAGGTGTATCAGCTGGAGCAGGAGAGTAGGAAGATTAGAACACATTGGGAGAAGTAGAGGAGCAGAGCTGCAGGAGCCAACTACCACAAACTGAGAAGAAGTGAAAAAGGTTGTATGAGATAGAAACTGCTGACCTGGTGAGTTCCTGTATGTCACTTAGCAGTTAGCTTATTGATGACATTGAGTGTTTGTTTGTGCAGCTGAGAACAATAAGGTGCCTTAAATATTTATTGAGCACTCAATTAGATTGTTTTTACATTTCATGTCAACTGATTTTATGGTGTATATTTATTGGATTTTTCATGGATGTAACTTATATTGAACTTTATATTTATTGAATATGCATATTGACTGAAAATGATTGTTGGAATTATTTATAGTACAAAGCGTGCCATTTATTGAATGTGTGTGCACACTAGAATGTTTTGATATATCTATTGAGAAAATGGTCCTGTTTTATTATGCAGGCCAGGTTGATGGCGAGCTGAAGGTCCAGGCCTAGAGCCCAAAGAAAGGATTGCACTTGAAGTGCCCGAAGACTTCTGTTCTCCTGCCAGGCTGGTAGGAGGCTCCTTGCAGCCAACTGAACAATTTTGTCCCCATTCCAATGTGACATTGTCAGCCCAGGACCTGCACTGGACCAAGCACTTTGATTAACTTGCTTGGAATCTGAACCATTCCCATCTAGGTGTGAAGGAACTGAAGGGTGTGGGTTTGTTGTTTATGGAACTGTGGGATTGTTTTAATTTCCCCTTTTTGTTTTGTTATATATGGCCATATATTTGATTTCACTAATGTAAATATGTATATATTTTCTGCACTCAAAATATAATCCACCTGCAACAGCAAACTTCCAGTCTCTGTCTGCTCCTTCCATGAGATGTACCTTATCTTCTGATAATAAAATAGCCCATTTTGACATTTTTCTTTATTTACCATTTACATTGATAAATTGCAGCATATTCATTTTCATAAATATGTTACATTAATTCTTGGCGAGCTAGCCAGGAGGTAGTGTGTACAGAGCTGGAGTTTTGCAGTTGCTATTTTGTTGCTAATATGGATGTTTTGGAGAAATATGGGGTTAAAATATCTAATGCGGTGTTGATTAAAGCTTCAGTATGTAGCTTTTTTTATGAACATATTTCTTCACTCTGTCACTACCTCCTGACAGACTGATGTTAGCCAGGTAATCTCTGAAAAAAATTAAAAAAAATATTGTCCCCTTGCTTCTCCAGGTGGTAAATAAGCATTTCTAAAAAGAAAAGGTGACCCGCCATTTTCCAGCCAATAAAAACAGAGTTTGTAACCAGCCAATAAAAACAGAGCTTGAATTTGAATCAGCCAATAAAAACAGAGCTTGAATTTGAAATTCAACAGACCACAAGGGGGCAGAGCCACATATGGCTCTGAGGGGGAGGGATCAGAATGCTTTGCCTGTTGAAAATAGTTCTAAGTGCTGCAGTTCTACAGAAACTGCATACTGAACCTTTAAACATGCAACAAACACAGAAACTGATAATGAGGTAGCTGATTTTCTGACTGGTTACGGGTCAATGGAAAAGGTTGCATATATAACTGACTCTGACTCAGATTTTCATCACTGCATAATTTTTGAGTTTGCATCAGGGAGTGCACTAGAGAGGTTGCGTGAATTCTTGCCGTACTTGTATATTTGCAAAACTGAAAAAACAACTTATGAAATTGAAGAACTGTCAGTGGTTTGTTCTGAGCTAGAAACCAAAATAAAAACTCAAACTTACCTAAGTGAAATGAAAAACGTGGCTAAGCTTACAGGTCAGAATTATACAGATGTCCTTAAGAGTGTAATGTCTCTGCTGGGCCAGTCCATCACTGAACTATGTCCTGCTCCATCTTCAGTGAAGACTCCTTCAGTTGAAGCGGATTCGGCCATGGCTTATCCCAGTACAACATCATGGATGGCAACCAAGGGTGCTATTCATCCCAAACCAGACAATGTCACATGATGATGAGGAGCTGCCACGCGTCCAACCTGACCCTACAGCCCCTTACACATCACGACCTTCAGGACCTGTGCCAGCCAGGTCTTTTCCAAATATCAACCCACCTGAAGTGCAGAGGTATGTGGTTGAGCATATCATGAAAAGCGATGATAATGCAACGCACATGTCATTAAAACTTAGATCATTTTCTGGTCGAACCCCAAGACCACAACATGAAATAGACTATGAAACGTGGCGATCTGGTGTTGACCTTTTGTTAAAAGATCCTGCTGTGTCAGACCTGCAACGTTCAAGAAAAATATTTGACAGTTTACTACCGCCAGCTGCAGACATGGTTAAACATCTTCAACCAGATGCACCTCCTTTGAGTTACCTCAAAATCCTTGATTCTGCCTATGGAACAGTCCAAGATGGTGATGAACTGTATGCAAAATTTATGGAGCAATTTCAAGACGCAGGTGAAAAACCATCAGTTTATTTACAACGCCTGCAAGTGACTTTGAACCATGCTGTAAGGAGGGGTGGTGTATCGGCTGTTGATTTTGAAAAACATTTGCTGAATCAATTCTGTCGTGGTTGTTGGGATAACTCCTTAATCTCTGAGCTTCAACTTAAGCAGCGCAAGTCAAAACCACCATCTTTTGCAGAACTGTTGTTATTGTTAAGAACAGAAGAAGACAGAGAAGCTGCCAAAGCTCAGCGTATGAAACAGCACCTGGGTTCTAGTAAACCCAGAGCTAGTGTGAATGTACATCATGCTTATGCATCAGTTGAAGAAAAGAGTGCATGTGATAACCTGACTACCATCACCCAACACCTTGTCAAGCAGTTAGCTGATGTACAAAAACAGTTGGTTGCTCTTACAAATGCTCAGACTGGTCAGAAACAGTCTGTTTTGCCAAAATCTATGGATGTTGTCAAGTTCAGTCAGCCCCAGCAGACTAAGAAATGTGCATCTCAACCCTCTCACAAAAATGCTGCTTTACCACCTAAGCCAGGTTACTGCTACCAGTGTGGGGAAGATGGACATATAAAGACAAAGTGTGACAACCCTCCTAATCCTTCACTTGTTGCTGCTAAGAAGAAGCAGTTCATGGAAAAGCAGAAGAAGTGGCAGAAATTGAACTCTCACAGTGCCCTGTCGTTAAACTGAGCCAAGTTCTCGTTGAAGGACGAACGGGAACTGAAGAGGACAAGCACAGTCCTACTAAGCAGACTCCTATAAGATGCACCAATCTGTCTCATGTAACTCCTGAAGCTAAAGAACTGCCACGAGGGTTGATTGGTTCAAAATGCACTGGTCAAGTAACCATAGTTGGTCAGCAAGTTCAATGCCTGTTAGATACAGGATCACAAGTTACTACAATACCAGTTTCATTTTACAATCAGTTTTTTTCTAATCAACCTGTGAAACCATTAAATGAGCTGTTACAAGTAGAGGGAGCTGCAGGCCAAGCTGTCCCATACTTGGGTTACATAGAAATGTCAATCATTTTTCCAAAAGAGTTTATTGGCACAGATTTGGATGTTTGTACTCTGGCACTTGTGGTTCCAGATGTTAAAAGTGGAACTCAGTCCCACGTTTTGATCGGAATGAACACTCTTGATTCATTATATGACAAATATCTGAAAGATGAAAGTGTTAGCTTTAGACCAGCTAAGTTT
This sequence comes from Garcialebias charrua, assembly GCA_038048925.1. Taxonomy (NCBI): domain Eukaryota; kingdom Metazoa; phylum Chordata; class Actinopteri; order Cyprinodontiformes; family Rivulidae; genus Garcialebias; species Garcialebias charrua. Next base: position 43,392 of record JBBPBX010008197.1, on the reverse strand, counting down.
GGCTACAAAGCAGTTCTCCAGTTGCTTCAGTTACGTCACCAGCAGACCCAAGAGCCCAGTGTATGCGATGTAACACTAAACAGTGAATCACCTGTTGTTGTTCCAGCAGGCCATACCATGGTTCTGGAAGGCTATGCCTGTACCAGTTTGTTGCCGGTTAGCAGTTGGGCATTGGTTGAGAAGCCATCTACTCCCTTGCCGGGAGGATTGTGTGTGAAGAATTGTTTGGTGTCATTGTCAAATCATACACCTCACAAGATCCCAGTGGTTATCACAAATGAGTCCAAGCAGAGCATAACATTGTCACCTCCTGCTATTATTGCAGAAATTACAGTATCACCCTTGCTTCTATCTGAGGTCTCCTGCTGTAATGTACAGCTCAGGGAAACTGACAAATTTGATCTTCAGTTTGAATTTGGAAATTCTCCAATTCCTCCTGATTGGAAAGAAAGAGTTATAGTTAAACTCAAAGAAATACCAGAAGTGTTTTCTCATCATGACCTTGACTTTGGATACACTGATCGGGTGAAGCACCACATCCATCTTCATGATGAGACTCCATTTAAACATCGTGCTCGCCCTATCCATCCAAATGACATTGAGGCTGTTCGCAATCATTTGCGAGATCTTCTGAAGACGGGAGTAATAAGAGAATCGGAGTCACCATTCTCTTCACCGATCGTAGTCGTTCGAAAGAAGAATGGGGATGTTCGGCTTTGTATAGATTATAGAAAGTTGAACCTCCAAACAGTAAAAGATGCTTATGCATTACCAAATTTGGAAGAGTCATTTTCAGCTCTCACTGGTTCACGTTGGTTCAGTGTTCTTGATCTGAAGTCAGGATATTATCAGATAGAAATGGAAGAAGGTGATAAGCCTAAAACTGCATTTGTGACTCCACTTGGGTTTTGGGAATTCAACAGAATGCCCCAAGGTGTGACTAATGCACCCAGTACTTTCCAGCGCCTTATGGAGAAGTGCATGGGTGATTTGCATTTAAAAGAAGTTTTGGTCTTTTTGGATGATTTGATTATCTTCTCTGACACCCTAGAAGAGCATGAGAGTAGGTTGATCAGAGTGTTGCATCGACTCAGAGATTATGGTCTGAAATTATCACCACAGAAATGTAAATTTTTTCAAACTTCTGTGCGTTATTTAGGCCATGTAGTTTCTGAGCATGGGGTTGAAACAGATCCAGAAAAAATTAGTGCTTTAAAATCCTGGCCAGTTCCTCGAACTTTAAAAGAACTACGATCATTTCTAGGCTTTGCAGGCTATTATCGCAGGTTCATTAATGGCTATGCTGTTATTGCTAAACCTTTAAATGACCTGACAAAGGGGTACCCCCCTGCCCGCAAATGTGGCAGTAAAGTAACCATCACAATGAAAAGCCATGATGCAAAGCAACCTTTTAAGGAAAGGTGGACTACACAGTGTCAATCTGCTTTTGATACATTGATTGACAGATTAACAACAGCTCCAGTACTCGGTTTTGCCAACCCAAGTCAACCTTACATTCTGCATACAGACGCCAGCACCATTGGGCTTGGAGCTGCTCTTTATCAAGAACAAGAGGGGAGGCTACGAGTTATAGCATATGCTAGCCGTGGGTTGTCTGCCAGTGAAGCTAGATATCCAGCCCATAAATTGGAATTTTTAGCTTTAAAATGGAGCGTAACAGAAAAGTTCCATGACTATCTTTATGGCACTAGGTTTATTGTTGTTACAGATAACAATCCATTAACATATGTCTTGACCTCTGCTAAGCTTGACGCTGCTAGCCATAGATGGCTTGCTGCTCTGTCTACATATGATTTTAAATTGCAGTATCGTGCGGGCAGCCAAAACCGAGATGCTGATGCCCTCTCCAGGAGACCACATCCCCAGACATCTGATCCAAATAGAGAATGGGCTATGGTGCAGCAGTTCATCACAGCACATACGAATGAAGCAGAGGATGCTGCAGAACTCACCCCAGATGCAGTAAGAGCCATTTGTCACAGCTGCCTGCTGAGAGGCCAAAGTCCAGATGATCCTTTGGAGAAAAACATTACTTTGGTTGAAACTATGAGTATGACTCCTACAGTTCTCCCTGATGTGTACGTTGATGAATCCCAAGGGGGATTGCCAGTGCTTCCATCACTGTCCCTTCATGATATTGGGGAGAAACAAAGAGCTGATCCTGTTTTGAGAGAAGTTATTCATCAGCTTGAAACAGGAGAGAAAATCCCTCCAACTGCAAGGGCTGAGCTTCCTGACCTTCCCCTGATGATGAGAGAATGGAAACGCCTTGAACTAAAAGATGACATTCTATACAGAAGAAGGCAAGATGGTGAGGTCCTATCATTTCAGCTTGTGTTGCCAGAAGAATGCCGTCCTGTTGTTCTTTCGGGCCTTCATGATGATATGGGCCACATGGGGATTGAAAGAACACTTGATCTAGTAAGATCTAGATTTTTCTGGCCACGCATGTCTGTAGATGTTGAAAACAAGATTAAAACCTGCAATCGCTGCATTCGTCGGAAAGCTTTGCCAGAACGAGCCGCACCATTAGTGAACATCCAGACCAGCCGGCCACTTGAGCTCCTGTGCATGGATTATCTATCAATTGAACCTGATAGAAGCAACACTAAGAACATTCTTGTCCTCACAGATCATTTTACTAAGTATGCTATGGCTTTTCCAACAGCAAATCAAAAGGCAAAGACTGTTGCAAGATGTCTATGGGAGAATTTTGTTGTGCATTATGGGTTTCCTGAGCGCCTGCACACAGACCAAGGGCCTGATTTTGAGTCACACCTCATCAAAGAGCTCTGCAACATTGCTGGCATTAAAAAGTCACATACCACACCATACCACCCCCGTGGGAACCCTGTTGAAAGGTTCAATAGAACTTTGCTCAGCATGTTGGGTACATTGGAACCAGAGCAGAAAACTAGGTGGAAAGAGTATGTCAAACCACTTGTTCATGCTTATAATTGCACCCGAAATGAGGTTACAGGCTTTACTCCATACGAGTTGATGTTTGGTCGATGTCCAAGACTTCCTGTTGACATAGCCTTCAATTTACCTGTCAGAGATCCATCATCTCAATCACACTCTCAATATGTGCAGAACCTGCGTTCTCGGCTGAAGGAAAGTTTTCAGCTAGCTTTTGAAAATGCAGAAAAGATGGCGAGAAGAAACAAGATTCGTTTTGATCAAAGAGTGAAACCAGCCAGTCTTGAAGAAGGTGATCGAGTATTGGTCAGAAATGTGAGGCTCAGAGGCAAGCATAAACTGGAAGATAAGTGGGAGAAAAACATCTATGTGGTGGTTGGTCGTGTGAGTGATCTTCCTGTGTATGTTGTAAGACAAGAAACAGATCCCTCTGGAGGGACCCGAACTCTGCACCGTGATCTTCTTCTCCCTTGTGGATTTCTTCCTCAGACTGAAGAAGTTGACCAGCCAGTTTCTATACCTGCTCGTATGTCTCGGACTCGCAGTCACCAGGAACTAGTGGAGGACCTGGAAGGGAGACTGGATGGAGAGGATGAGGAATGGAGTGCACCTTGGTTTTCAGTTTTGCCAACTGTGAAGGTCAGTGTTGAGGGTACAGTTCCTGCCCAGCCCACGAACAAAGTTCCAGTTCCTGAGACGGAAAGTCAGAATTCCTCACTTGATGTGGATAAGTTGTCTCTACTGCCTGATGCTGTGGATCCACTTCCAGCCCTGGAAAAAGTTCTTAAAGAAGATCGGATAGACCCAGGAAATGCAACTGAGCCTGAACATGTTCCTGAGCTGAATCCATCTGAGCAAGATTTGGAGTTCCATGGCCCAGTAGAGACGTTACCAGATTTTACCATACCCTCACCGCATTCCACTGAATCACCTATAGTTGCTCCTGAGGCTAGTGATGGTTTAGAAGTTGAACAACCAATTCGTCAGTCTAGTCGACAACCAAAACCAATTAAGCGCCTTCAGTATGCTGCTTTAGGAAATCCATTAATTTCTGTAGTGCAAACTCTTTTGCATAGTTTGGCTGCAGCATATGATGAAATGTTTGAACCTGTTTCGGATGCTCCTGTTTGTTCTAGGGTCCAGATAATTTAGCATGCACCGGCGTTGCATGGATTCAAGAGGGGAGGATGTAACCCAGGTGTAAATTACAGCTTTTATCCTCTGGACTCTTCACTCTTTCTTCCTTTCATGCATTAACTCTCACAAGACTACTGAACAACCAATCACTGTTGAGTATCAGGGTCACATGCTCCTCTGCAGCCTAATTGTCAGGTGTATCAGCTGGAGCAGGAGAGTAGGAAGATTAGAACACATTGGGAGAAGTAGAGGAGCAGAGCTGCAGGAGCCAACTACCACAAACTGAGAAGAAGTGAAAAAGGTTGTATGAGATAGAAACTGCTGACCTGGTGAGTTCCTGTATGTCACTTAGCAGTTAGCTTATTGATGACATTGAGTGTTTGTTTGTGCAGCTGAGAACAATAAGGTGCCTTAAATATTTATTGAGCACTCAATTAGATTGTTTTTACATTTCATGTCAACTGATTTTATGGTGTATATTTATTGGATTTTTCATGGATGTAACTTATATTGAACTTTATATTTATTGAATATGCATATTGACTGAAAATGATTGTTGGAATTATTTATAGTACAAAGCGTGCCATTTATTGAATGTGTGTGCACACTAGAATGTTTTGATATATCTATTGAGAAAATGGTCCTGTTTTATTATGCAGGCCAGGTTGATGGCGAGCTGAAGGTCCAGGCCTAGAGCCCAAAGAAAGGATTGCACTTGAAGTGCCCGAAGACTTCTGTTCTCCTGCCAGGCTGGTAGGAGGCTCCTTGCAGCCAACTGAACAATTTTGTCCCCATTCCAATGTGACATTGTCAGCCCAGGACCTGCACTGGACCAAGCACTTTGATTAACTTGCTTGGAATCTGAACCATTCCCATCTAGGTGTGAAGGAACTGAAGGGTGTGGGTTTGTTGTTTATGGAACTGTGGGATTGTTTTAATTTCCCCTTTTTGTTTTGTTATATATGGCCATATATTTGATTTCACTAATGTAAATATGTATATATTTTCTGCACTCAAAATATAATCCACCTGCAACAGCAAACTTCCAGTCTCTGTCTGCTCCTTCCATGAGATGTACCTTATCTTCTGATAATAAAATAGCCCATTTTGACATTTTTCTTTATTTACCATTTACATTGATAAATTGCAGCATATTCATTTTCATAAATATGTTACAATGGGTGTACAATAGTTCTCCTCAAAATACATTAAATTTATGTCTCTATTATGGTACTCCTGCGTTTCTTATCTGGCAACGCCGCTTTTCGGCGTTTCGTCTTCCCTTAGCATGCTTTGCCCCCCTATCCTCTCAAGTTAAGTCTAGACCAATGTCTGCTCTGTAGTTAAACCCATAATATGTTCAGGGCATACTTGGGATTGAAATTAATTCACTCTCTGACCCCTAAGGTTATTGATAACAATTTAATCATCGAAACATTTTGTGAGCATAAGCACAAGAATGAAATAATAGGAGTGTGACACTATCCTGGAGTTTAGCATAGTGGTATGAAAAACATGAAAACATATCGATGAAATACAATGAAGATTCTAACATCAGCATTTGCAGTGGAGTGTCAGAGCGGCGTGCGATGCGTATGTTCGCAGTATGCGTATGGGGTCTTTGATGCTGGCTCACGGGCTAAGTCCCCTGGTCAATAAAGCTGGTCCACAGATTCGCCCATCGGGTCGGAAAATACTGTCTGCCTGCCTGAGGTTTTCATTTGGTAACATCTGAAGTTCACGTGTTCTCTTTGCCAGATGGGTACACTTGGAATCAGCTAGTATGTTTGTTTGCTTCCCGATGTTTGTGTTTGGACAGCTAAACTTCACCTGTCCTCTTTGCTCGACGCGTACGACTAAAAGATTACGACTGTCCACTTCTCCTGATGTTTACATTTTAGAACTGGAATGCATCAGTCTGCTTTGCCTAGTTTTCACTCTGCTTTGCCTAGTATTTGCATTTGGAAACAGCTAAGATACATCTGTCCACCTTGCCGGCCGTAGTGGGCCTACTATCTCTGGCAGCCCAAGATGACTCGTCTCACTCTCCCTTTTTCTCTCCTCTCGCAGCGCCTGCTAGCCCCATGCACCCCCAGCAGCCCGTGCGTGGCTCTTTCGCATGCAACCTGTGCAGGCTCACTTCGTGGCAGCCCATGTGGGACCATTCCCCGGCCCTCTTCCCCGCGGCCCGTGCGGGGCTCACTCTGCTTATGCGGGACCATTCCCCGGCTCACTTCCTGGCAGCCCATGCGGGCTCACTTCCTGGCAGCCCATGCGGGCTCACTTCCTGGCAGCCCATGCGGGCTCTCTCTCTGGCAGCCCAAGCTGGCTCACTTTCCCTTTCTCTCTCATCTGGCGTCCCATGCGAGGCTCACTTTCCCTTTTTCTCTCATCTGGCGGCCCATGCAAGGCTCACTTTCCCTTTCTCTCTCATCTGGCGGCCCATGCGAGGCTCACTTTCCTTTTCTCTCTCATCTGGCGGTCCATGCGAGGCTCAATTTCCTTTTCTCTCTCATCTGGCGGTCCATGCGAGGCCTCATTCCCAGAAGAAGCAATGCAAGGCTCATTCCCAGAAGAAGCTGTAGCCCATGCGCGCTCGCTCCCTGGCGGCCCATGCAAGGCTCACTTTCCCTTTCTCTCTCATCTGGCGGCCCATGCGAGGCCTCATTCCCAGAAGAAGCCATGCAAGGCTCATTCCCAGAAGAAGCTGTAGCCCATGCGCGCTCGCTCCCTGGCGCCCCATGCAAGGCTCACTTTCCCTTTCTCTCTCATCTGGCGGCCCATGCGAGGCCTCATTCCCAGAAGAAGCTGCAACCCATGCGGGGCTCACTCTCCAGCAGCCCATGCGGGGCTCTCTCTCCAGCAGCCCATGCGGGGCTCTCTCTCCAGCAGCCCATGCGGGGCTCTCTCTCCAGCAGCCCATTCGAGGCTCTCTCTCCAGCAGCCTATGCAAGCTCACTCCCCGGCGGCCCATGCAGGGCTCGCTTTACCTTTCGCTCTCTCTCTCTGTCAGCCCATGCGGGCTCTCTCTCTCTCTGGCAGCCCTTGCAGGCTCACTCTGACGGGTCACTACCCCTCTCTCTCTTCTGCGGCCCATGCGAGGCTCACTCTTCTGCAGCCCATGCGAGGCTCACTCTTCTGCAGCCCATGCGAGGCTTCCCCAGGGCCGCTCTTTCATATCTCGCCTGCTCGATCTGGCTAAATCGGTCCCTGCCTTGGGGGATCTCGTCTCTCTGGACGAGGGCTGTCGTTCCGATCTGGCTTTCTGGGCTAAGCTGCTGTCGGATTGGAACGGCATCTCTTTCTTTTATGACGACGTCGTGCAGTCGGCAGATTCTCTGCAGTTCTTCACGGACGTTGCCCCATCCTCAGGTTTTGGGGGGGTTTTCCAGGGCCGTTGGTTTGCGGGTAAATGGCCCCCTTCATTTCCCCGTGCTGAGTCTTCGGCCTTTTATGAAATCGTGCCCATAGCCATGGCCTGCTGCCTCTGGGGTCGTTTCTGGAAGAGGAAGCGCATCTCCGCCATGTGCGATAATCTCGCCATGGTCGAAGCCATTAACAAGGGCCGCTCTCCCGTCCAATCTATCATGCCCTACATCCGCCGCATCACATGGCAGTCCGTCACGGACAACTTCGTACTGTCTGCTCGCCATGTGCCTGGTCACTCCAACCTCCTCGCAGACGCTCTATCTAGATCCCGATTCCGGGTCTTCCATCGCCTTTGCTCATCAGCCGATCCCTCTCCGACCCGATGCCCCGATCTGGGGGATCTCGCCCTGTATTAGCGTCCCCGTCACCTGTCGGCTCCCCTTTTAGTCGCCCTCTTAGTTAGCATCAACCTGTGTGTTAGGTTTAGGTTTATCATCGTTAGTAATGTGCAATAACGCGGCTTCTCTCCCTCCTTCTGCTTCCAGGTTGTCCGTCGCCTCTGCCCGTCTGTCGTTCCTTCAGTCCATTGCCCGGTCCTGCCGATTGTCGCCCCGCTGTCGCGACCCCGTCGCTTCTCCCTCTCCTACAGTCGGCCCGTGTCTACATCCGCTCGGGTTTAGCCCCTTCCACTCAGCGATCGTTTCGTTCGCTTGGCGCTTGTACGCTAAGTTCTGTGCGGCTGTTGGGTCCTCCCTTCTCCCGGTTCTCGTACCTACAGTCATAGCTTTCATCACGTACTGTTTTGACCGTCGCCGTTTCAAGCTGCCTTACATTAAATCCCTCCTAGCTGGCATTAACTTCCATGTACAACTTCATCATCTGGGTCCACTCCCGAGTTTGTTCTCCAACCACGTCATTAAACTCCTCCTGAAGGGTTTAGCTAAGCGTTCTCCTCCCCAGCTTGATGGCAGGCAACCAATCACTTTTTCTGTTCTTAAGAGACTTCTAGTAGCCCTCCGGTCCTCCTCTTATTCGTCGTATCTGAAGGCGCTCCTTTCAAGCGTGTTTCTCCTGGCCTTCTACGGACTCCTTCGGGTCGGCGAGTTTACATCTCGGGGCAGCTTCGACCCTTCAGTAGATCTAACCCCCGATTATCTGGTTTTCTTTCCCGATCATTTTGACCTCCGCCTCAAGCACTCGAAGGGCAAAGGCCTTGCAGTCGTCTCCATAGCTCGCATAGACGGCCCGTATTGTCCCTTCCGTGCCATGGTTAGGTTCATCTTTAAACGTCGTAGGCTCTGCCCCTCCGTCGGTCCCTTGTTCCTCACTCCCGACGGCACCCCCATGACTGCAGCATGGTTCGTCAGATTTCTCAGGAAATCCTTGGCCCTATGCGGCCTTCCCCCTCTCCATTACTCTGGCCATTCCTTTCGGATTGGGGCTGCTACCTCCGCCGCTGTTCAAGGTGCATCGGGGGCATCCCTCCAACAGCTAGGTCGCTGGTCTTCGACAGCCTACTCCTCTTACGTCCGCCCGGATCTTCAATCAGTGCTCTCTGCTCAACGCTTGCTCAGCCGTTAGGTGAGCTCTAACATCACATACTAGTGGTAGTGTCCTCCTGCTCTGTGTCACCTCCCTCTTTTGACAGCTCGAGCCAAATCACTTCCCCTTTTTGTCTTCTCTCCCTGGAATGGGGCTAGAGTCCATGCACGCTCGCTCTCGGTTGCCCAAGCGAGGCTCGTTCCTGGGAATGCCGCTGTCGCCCATTCCAAGAAAAGAGGCGTCGTTGCCCAGTCCGAGAAAAGAGGCCGTCGTTGCCTAGTCCGAGAAAAGAGGCAGTCGTTGCCTAGTCCGAGAAAAGAGGCAGTCGTTGCCCAGTTCACGTAAAGAGGCAGTCGTTGCCCAGTCCACGTAAAGAGGCAGTCGTTGCCCAGTCCACGTAAAGAGGCAGTCGTTGCCCAGTCCAAGAAAAGGGGCTGTCGTTGCCTAGTCCATGAAAAGAGGCTGTTGCCCATGCATGCCCTCGGGCAGCCAGACCCTCGCCAGCTCGGCCCCGGCTATTCTTTTTGGGGGGGTAGATATCCAGCAACACGCATACCCTCGGGCAGCCAGACCCTCGCCAGCTCGGCCCCGGCTATTCTTTTTGGGGGGGTAGATATCCAGCAACACGCATACCCTCGGGCAGCCAGACCCTCGCCAGCTCGGCCCCGGCTATTCTTTTTTGGGGGGGTAGATATCCATAATCTATCTCCCTATGCCGGACATTCAAGCTCTCAGCAGTCCGGCATGCATGCCCTCCGCCGGGGCCCGAGCGCCAAAGAAACCTTAATCAATAAAACATTTTAATTGTATTCTCTCTCTCGTTTTGTGAGTCTCTTCAGGTTGAAATGAAGTCGAAGACGCAAATTCAACAATGGCAGGACTCACAGCTGCATCGAATCGCTCATCAACTGTCCACCTGGATACAGCTGCATCGAATCACTCAACTGTCCACCTAGATATAAGGCACCCCTTTCCTCAGCTCTTCCTGTTTGCCCGTTGCCAGTCTAGTCGCCTCCCTCCACCTCCCCGTCTCCTCCCGGGTTTTCTGGTTCCTCGGTTCTCCCCTGTTCTTCGTCCCGCCTCCGCCGCCTGGGGTTGTCCTGCTCGCCTTCGTCTTGGTCCTGCTGCTGTGTGCGTTCCTGTTCCCTGCGACCCAGCCGGTCATGGCAGATGGCCGCTTGTCCTGAGCCTGGTTCTGCTGGAGGTTTCTTCCTCTCGAGGGAGTTTTTCCTTCCCACTGTCGCTTCGTGCTTGCTCAGGATGGAGGTTCTGCGCTGGTGTTCGTCTCAGGGTTGACCGGTGCCGTCGGCCGCTGGCTGGCCGGCATTCACGTACCGGTGGGATGGATTGGACGTCTGCGGTCCCGTCTCCACCACCGGGTTCGGGTCCCGGGGGGGTAGATATCCATAATCTATCTCCCTATGCCGGACATTCAAGCTCTCAGCAGTCCGGCATGCATGCCCTCCGCCGGGGCCCGAGCGCCAAAGAAACCTTAATCAATAAAACATTTTAATTGTATTCTCTCTCTCGTTTTGTGAGTCTCTTCAGGTTGAAATGAAAACTCTACAATCCCTTATCCCATCTGTTAAACATGGTGGTGGTGTAAGTTCAAATCAACTTTGTTGTCTTTTCCACTACATGTGGTACATGCAGTGGAATGAAATTATATACAGGATGTTGTATTGTGTCTATTTTTTCCAGTGTCTTTGTTGCTGACCAATAAATTACGCTTCCATACCAAAAAGTAGTATATGCAAGTATACTTAAAGTACACTAATTTTAAACTAAAAAAATAAGAGTATACTTTCAGTTTACTTTTTAGGTACTTATCAAAAGTATACTTAGCCAAGTTTATTTTACACAATACTTGACTTATACTAAAAATAAACTAAAAGTCTAAGTATACTTAATCTATACTTCTGTTTAAACTTTTGGCCAAGATATTTTACACAAAGTATTTTCACACTGGTTTATTTTTAGTACTTCTGTTTTAAACGTTTTGTCAGTTTTTTGAAACAGCTCGAGCTGTTTTTTTATATTGTTGTATGTATATATATATATATATATATATATATATATATATATATATATATATATATATATAGTATATTGTTATTATTATTATTGAGCATGCATCAGGGTATTATTATTATCATCATTATTATTATCATTATTCAATTTTATTCTGCGTGCGTGAAACGTGAAGTTTGCTTTCTGCCATTTTTCTGTTTGTGGTCTTCATGCGTTATGATTGGATTGGGGGTAGAACGTGATCATATACGTCCCAACCAATCAACGCCACTCTTGCTTGTCAGGTTGCATGTGAACTTTGTCCTAACCAATCAACGCCACTCTTGTTTATCGGGGAAGTAGCATGTGATCATATCCAACCAATCAACGCCTCTTGCTTCGCGCGCTTCGTTCAAATGTAGCCATTTCCTTTTCATCTGTTGGACAAGAAGCTCTTGTTGTCTCGGACTCAGCGCTCGTAAAACTTGCTTTTTATTAGACGTCGACTGGTCTGACTCTGGACGACGACTGGACATTCAGTTGGAAGTTGAAGGTAATCGGTTTTTTCTTTATTTGCTAGCTGTTAGCTCTGTTCACTTGAATGAACAAAACCTGCTGTTGCTAAAAGCTAAGCTAACAACGAGCTAAAACGGGTGTGTTCGTTGCTGAGGCAGATAATTTGAGGCAAGTAAAACACTGCAGGTTAGGTTATTCTAGCGTTTAAATAAGCCATATACTGTATGCTACGAGTTATTTTTATTTTTTTTGGCTTAGTTCCTGGATGGTTTTTCAAAGAGACAAGGCCCCGCATCCTCCCGCTGTTTGCGTCGCATGTCTGTTAACACACATGCGCTCACTAGCCAGCAGAACAATAACCGCAGCCAGGCTGAAATACTAATTTACTTTAAATACGTATTTCGGCAACATTACTGTTTTTGTAGCTGCTTAAACAAGAGGCTGAAGGTCAGAGTCAATTACTTTCTGAGAGTTTCATTAAAGGTTCAGTATGTAATTTCTGGAACACGCTGGAACTTAGTAAAATTTTGAGAGACACGTTTCTGGTCCCTCCCCCTCAGAGCCATATATGGCTCTGAGGCTTGCTCTTGCCCTAGCTCTGCTTAAATTCAAATCCAAGCTCTGTTTTTATTGGCTGGTTACAAAATCTGTTTTTATTGGCTGGTTAACGGTGGGTCACTGTGGCTTTTTGAAATGCTTTTAGAGAAGCAAGGGGACAATAGTTTTTTTCAGAGATTACTTGTCTAAAATCAGTATGTCAGGAGGTAGTGACAGAGTGAAGAAATATGTTAAAAATATGTTGTTAGAAAAGTTACATACTGAACCTTTAAAGTAGATTTACTGGTACATGAGATATTTTACTAACAGACACACAGGCAGGCTAATATGAGTGCCAGACTTCGGTTGGTGCTAAACAGCAGTAACACAGCAGAGGTGTTCCCTTGTTGATGTGAATCTTTAGGTTTGAATCCTCTTTATTTGTCTCTAAGTTGATGGAAGCATCAAAGTGATGCATGTAGAACAGAAACTAAAGATTTCTCACATGTTCTCAGTCTCCAAGAGCAGCTGCCCAACCTGAACATGTGCAGCTGCTCCTGTCCCAGTCCTTTGTTGCAAGTAAACATGACATGCATGAGGAGGAACCAAACAGTTCCTGAGCTCCACTTATGTCAGCATTTAACAAGTAAAGAAGAAAATACAACTTTATAACTTGATGTTGATTTATTTTCTCACACTTCACCTGCTTCTCTTTACTGCTGCCAGAAAGGAGAATGATGAAGTGATGTTGTTTAGAAGAAAATGTCTCGCTCACTTTTCTGTCACTGCCACAAGTGACAGCAGCTAAGTAGTTTGAGTAAAGCAATTAAGACACTGATTTTTAAAACCAGATGTGGAAATGGAGAATGCCTTGTCTCCTACTTCCTGTTCCTCCTTTATATCTCAGCTCTTCATTGCACAAATGACTAATGTAAATTTTGAATGGTCTCACAACATCCTGTACTGTACTGTATAGTGACACACAATTTTTGTTCATTTGCCCCTTGTTTTTTCTTTTTCTTTTACAGAGCTTCCAGCAGTTGTGAAACAGTCGAAAGATGTGGCGATCGGATCTCAGCGTTGCTTCCATCCACTCTTGTTGCTCCACCCATCTCTGTTCAAGTGTTGTCTGACCCTGATGACATGGTAATTAACTGAATGCATGGATATATGTTATTGATCCATTTGGGAATCATTACAATACAATTTATTTCTACATCTTTATATTGCACACATAAATGATAGATGAGAAGTGAAATGATACCCCTTCAGTGTTTCCCCTACATAACCTGCCATGGCGGGGTGGGGGGACGGACAGAGACACGTCCTGAGCTGCGCAGCCGTTGTTGCGGTTTCTTGGGCTTGTTTTGAAAGTAAATTCGCTTGTTTGGGCTTGTTATTATTTGTTCTTTATTATTTGTCTAGAGCAAGGGTCTGCAACCTTTTCGATCCAAAGAGCCATTTCTGCTCCTTTGTTCACTAAATTAAACGTGACCGGAGCCACAACACCTGCTGCAACTGGGATTTTCAACTGGTGGCCCACGGACCACTTTAAGTTTGTTGGAGGACGTTTTTCTGGCCAGCAGGAGTGACTTTATAAAACTAAAAATTTCTAATGATTTTTAACATTTACTGCTATTTTTACATTTTAAGATAAAATAAAAGACAAGATTCTTGTAAAGAAGGAAAAATTTATATAGTTTTGCCCAGTTTCTAAAAACTAAAATGATAAACTATGCAGGCCTATGTGATTTATTTTTTTAACTGTAGAAAAAATAGGTATCCTACTTAAAAGAAATAAAGCATAAAGTGAAAGTATGTTTTACTCCTTGTAATGTAGGAAAACTTCTAAAACTAACCCTTCCAGTTGTTATAAGAACCAATAAAATTCAGTTTTATGTCAGTTTTGGTCAAAGCTTGAAAGAGCCGCTGCAGAGGGACCAAAGAGCCGCATGTGGCTCCTGAGCCTCAGGTTGCAGACCCCTGGTCTAGAGTGACAAGACCACATTAAAATGAGCTCCAATAAGTGGAGGAAATATGGGAAAAATATAATAAAGAATGGGAGAAAGAGCACACACTTAAAGCATGATTCAGGATAGAGATTAAAGAAAGTTTTTTTGTTGACTTAGCTTACTATGAGTTTACTGTTTAATTTTTATTTTATTTTTTTATTTGTACGCATCCTTTATGATTGTCTGTTGTTGTCGTTGGGAGACCGGGCTTTCAGTGTGGCTGCCCCCCGTCTGTGGAACTCTCTTCCTGACTGTCTAAGAGCCCCACAGTCTGTGGTTGACTTTAAGAGCGGCTTGAAGACCTTCCTTTTCGACCAAGCATACTCTGCCTCCTCATGATTCTACTTTTGATCTTGGCTGATATTGTTATTGATTTTAATTGTTTTATTATTTGTTTTATTGACATTTAATTCTGTTGCTCCTTGTAGCACTTTGAGATTTTCATTAATGAAAAGTGCGTTATAAATTGAATTCATTATTATTATTATTATTATCGTTGTCCACTGTTGTCATCACTTAGTTTAAAATTCAGGTCTCTGGTAAATGAGTCCCAGAGGCTTAATGGGATTTGTATAAATATGCCAAATGTATTTTTTATTTTTTAGAGTGGATATGTTCTTCAAAGTCTTTAGCATAATTTTGCTATATGTAATGCCATAATAACTGTATGTTTATACTGTTTAAAAACGGCCCTTGTTTTACACAAGGGTGGGTTGCCAGTTGGGCTTGTTTTGGGCTTGTTTTCATGGGGCTGGTCTTGTTTCTGTCGCGATATACTGGCAGATAGAGACAAAGCCGAAAGCGCGCAGTTTTAAGAGCAGAGGAGAGCCAAACATTTCAGCCGCGTTCAGTTTTATTTATTTATTTTTCGGTGGAGGTGAGACTAGGGTGAGCCGCGCGCTCAGTGTGTGTGTGGAGCCGCGCGCAGCTGGAGCCGAGCAGAGGAGACACATTTCAGCCACGCGTTAGTTTTTTTCCCATCCGTGGGGATGAGAAACGTGAGCCGTGCGCGTGTATGTGTGGTGGGTGGGGGGTGTCAGCTGAGTGTTCAGCATGAGGCTGCTTTTATGTTTTTTTTTTTTTTCAGCTAATGCATCTGCAGTGCGAGCTGCTACTTTATATGTTATAAAAAGTTCTAAGAAATAAAAATAATAACAGGGAGCGCTTTTCCTGCAGCTCACCGCCCACCAGGAAATATATAAAACCTCCCGCAGCCAGGTAGGACATGAATTCATTCATTTCAGTTCATTGAGTGAACGGAGGAAGAAGCGATTACTTGACTTTAGGCAAAAAAACAAAAGAAAAGGCCCGATCAGCGATAAAGAAGATGAATTTAATTCATTTGTGTAACATACAAAACAGTCCGGCGCCGGGGAAGTTTATGGTCAGACATAGGGCTGGGCCATATCATATCGTTACCGGTAATACCGGTATAAAAAGCTTGCCCGGGCAAAAATCTTATATCATGATATGCTAATTTCATGACGTAATACGTCAGGGCGCCCCGCCCCTTAACACCCGAGCGCTCGCACATCCCCTCCAACAGTCTGTACTGGTGTAAAACGCTAATTAGTTACTGCTAAAATGTTAAAAACAACGCGCGCGCGTCTCAGCTTCTCTCCCCCCTGCTCTGCAGGCATAGACAGCTGTCCCCCCCCCCCGCCCCGCTCCGCTCTGAGCAGCCGTGTCCTCGCTGTAAACTGTGTTACAAACACGCGCGGCTCCACAGTCACTCCTGTGATGTTTCTCTGCACGCTCAATAACCTTGCTGGTTTGTAGCAGACGTTGCTTTATTGTTTAAGCTGCACAAATACACTTAACAGACTGCATGATCCTCCACCGCTCCGTTCTCTGACTTTCTTTCACACCCGAACCTGCGCGCTACGTCACGCTCTCACTCGCGGTGCATTCACTGGCACTCTGTAATATACGTGCACAACACTGCAGATTAGTTAAAAAAATGAATCAGAGGAATGACACAAACTTCATTTTATTTAGGCTAGTTGTTTTAGGAAACTACACCTGCACTTTAAAAATGATTGTTATTTAGATTGGAAAAAGTCTGCACAAAATATAGATAAAAAACCACCACAAAAACTAAAGTGCAGGTGTAGTTTTACTTGGAGACTAAATACTTTACTAAATAAAGTAATTTCAGTAAAATTACCCCTTGTTGTTTTTAAAAATTTTATATAATACTGCAAAGCAACATGTTAAGTTAATTTTGTCAAATAAATACATTTGATTTTTTTTTTTTAGGTTATATCACGAAATTTATCGTTATCGTGATAATACTCTGAAATATCACGATATAATTTTTGAGCCATATCGCCCACCCCTAGTCAGACACCGCGCATCTCGTTCGCGGTCGTAAAAAAAGAGCTTTGCGCGTTCGTGCCCTGAGGGGTTGCGCGGGGCTACGCTTTTGCCTCAGCATACGTACGTCGTACAGAGGCGTATACAGAGTACGCTCAAGTATATTTCAGCCTTTAATCAGTGCCGACAGGTGTTTGGAGTGTTGGGTAGGTAGGCGAGGCGCTCGGTTCTGTTGAGGGGGCGGGGCGCCCCGCCTATATAATGGTAGGGGAAACACTGTTGATGTTAGCTGTGCATTAACAAATAAAACCTTGTGGTATTGACAAGAACTACGGTAATCAAGTTAAAGGTTCTTTATTGTCATTTGCATCTCATGTGGTACATGAGGCGGAAGGAAATTATGTACACAGGGTCCCAGTTACATCCAAGAATAGTTTTGATTGCAAAAGAAAAACGGTAATAAGATCTAAGATATGAACTAAGAAATATGTTAAACACTTAATAGTGCAAAAACAATACACTGAACAGCAGCACGAACATGAGTTTGTGTGAGCAGATGAGTATGAATGAACCCAGCAGCATGAGATCAGCAGCATGGCTAGTCAGCAGCACGTATCAACAATCAAACAAACAAAAGAGTATGAAGAAACATTAATGGAAGATTTAATATTTAAATATTGAATGTTTTAATAACAAACATAAAGAATTCTACTTTAATCCTAATCTATAAAAACTATCACTGTAATATATTTGAGTTTGTTTTTTTACATTATTTTCATCATGCACTCCCAACACTGGAGGAGGAGGAGGGCTCAGTTTAGTTTTCAAAGGTCTGTTTTAATGTAGCTGTAAGTTATTAGGATGACAACAATAAAACATACTCAGTAAAATGTTCAAGTAGCTTTTTTTGGAAGAACTTATGATGCATTTTCTTTCTTTTATGTGACTCTAAAAAAACAATAGTTTTTAGAGTTACAATTAAATATCTGTACAAAATGTGAAACCCGTAACACCTCTCAGCACATCAGACACTGCTTGTGATTTGATATTGTGACACATGTCACAGATTACACTCATAGGTAAAGGATAAAAAGTTTTTGTTTTTTTTATTTATTTATTCATTTATTTTAAGCTTCAGTCTCAGTCTGGTTCTGTCACCTTGACCTGAAGCTTTAAATCCTGACAAATAAAAGTGGATATTTGTTGTCTGAACGTTTTGGACTCAAACATCTAAGGGGTAAAATTTCATTTAAATTATTTTAAATGTTTTATTTAACAGGACCGTGCACATTCGTCAATAATACTAAATTGCACAGTAAAGTAAATGTGCAGGAATTAGCTCTATCGCTAAATTTCATCAGTTGTCCCTAGGCAGGTAAAATGAATCAAAACATAATTTATACAAAACAAGCAAAATACAACTGATAAAAGACAACGCAGTAAACATCACAGCTGCACAGTTAAAAACAGAGGAGTAACAAACTAACCAAAGTTTCAGTTTTTTAATAAGAATTAAATAATTGTCACAATCTCTGAAACATCCTTGTAGTTTATTCTATAATTGTGTTCCTGTAATTGATGTTCCCCAAACTGTTTTCCATCTCTTAATAAAGCAGTCCTCAGTAGTTTAAGATCTGGCGCTTGTTCTGGGATTAAACTTCTGGATAAGAGTTTAATGATAGAGGGGCAAAAACAACTAAACATCTAAATTCTTACACTTACTGATGATACTACAGTAGTCAACATGAGAAGGTTTTCTATCCAGAATTTAGATTGTCTGATTGAAGAGAGACGTGTAACGTTTGAGCACGTTTGTGTTCGTATGCGACCAGGTTGTAAGACAACACGACATCTGAGTACAGATCATGGCCCCGTTTACATGAGAACAACCTCTGGAAACTTTAACGTTTTTTCAATTTTTATTGGGAGTAATAAAAAAAAGATGAGCAGGTTTACATGAAGATGCTGTAGTTTCCATGTCAGTTGGGTTGTCACAAAAGAAATGATGAACTATAGTACTGTGGCTTTAAAATGACAGTATTTTGACCTAAACTGTCATATGTGCTGAGTAAAGATATGAGGTGTGTGTTTGTGGAACATGTGCACAGAAAAGAAGGGGGTAAATAAGACATTTTAAATTTATCTGGCAACACTGAAGCCCCCAGTATAGCTCTGCGTACGTTCATACGCAGAGGTATGCACGTACTGCGCAGAGGTACAAGCGTACCCCCGCAGGGCATGTACTCGCAAAGCTCAAATTTTACGACCGCATACACAAACGCGTTGTCTCACAATAAACTGCCCGGTGCCGGACTGTTTTGTATGAGACACAAATGTATTAAATTCCTCTTCTTCATCCTTGATCTGGCCTTTTCCTTTGATTTTTTGCCAAAAGGCAGTGATCTCTTCCTCCTCCGTTGACTCCATGATTGAAATTATGAGAAATGAGCAAATTAAACTCAGGTCCAGCGTGGCTGCGGGAGGTTCTGCAGATTTCCTGGTGTGCTGGTCTGATGTGTGGGCAGCAGGACCAGCACTCCCTGTTTTTTATTTATTTATTTATTTTTTAGAACTTTTTATTAACATATAAACACAGAACACCGCTGCGGCTGCAGCTGCCAGCTCTCACCTTTTTTTTTTTCACCCGACCTGTCAATTCAGTAGGCGTGTCAGCAAATGACCAATCAGCGACCTCAATTTGTCCCGTAGGTAAACGCTCTGCCCTGCAGCTGCTCAAATGACTTCAAGAATTTGGAGCGAAAACACGAGAACCAACGCGAGAACGTACGCTGAGCTGTGGGACTGAACTCTGCGTACAGTACGCGCGTACGGACGTACGCAGAGCTATACTGGGGGCTTGATGCTCAGCTGCATTCATCGTGCATGCAGCGTCTGCATGACAGTTAGTCCAAACTGTTGAAGACACCAACGTCTTTTTGGAGCCTGGAGTTTATTACGCCAAATTTACACTACATGCGGTCCAGCTCCGCCCCGCTCCGCAGGTCGCAGCTGAGCGAGTCCAATTTCCACTACCTCCGCTCTGCTCAGGTCCGCCTGGATGCGCTGCTCCGAGACGCATGCGCGGGAATTGCGAGATCGCGCGATAAATCAAGTGATAAATAATGAAGTCAGAACAAAACAATTCATTCGGTGGAAGAAGGAGAACAACAGTAGAGACTGCTGCCTTGATCTTCTCTCGTAAATGAGCGACAGGACATGGTTTGAGCAACAGGAAGTGATGTACAGCAAACCCCCGAGTGAAGTACGAGTTCCGGACCTAAGGACCGTTCGCAGCTCGATTCTGCCGTAGCTAGGGGGTGAAAATAACGTCTTGTTCGTAGGTCCTGATTTCGTTCGTACGTCGCGGAAATAACGCTAACGGAGCGCTGCACACAAATTTATCGGCATGAGACTGAACAAGCTGACATACTGGGCCATAAACATGCACAGAACTTTATTTACAAACACTTATCTAACACATTACACCACACATTCATCCATAAACACACACAGTAACTGTACAGCAACGTTAAACATTGCTATTCAGCACAGCACATTCAATACTGTATTGTAAAATTATTACAGAATAAAATAATTAAAACAGTACAGAATAAATCCATCCATCCATCCATCTTCTTCCGCTTATCCGGGGTCGGGTCGCGGGGGTAGCAGCCTAAGTAGGGAGGCCCAGACTTCCCACTCCCCAGCCACTTGGAGCAGCTCCTCTGGGGGAATCCCAAGGCGTTCCCAGGCCAGCCGAGAAACATAGTCCCTCCAGCGTGTCCTGGGTCTTCCTCTGGGTCTCCTCCCGGTACAGAATAAATAAAAATATAATTTCTTACTTTGAGATGGTCAAAGCCGACATCTTAGGTTGCCATGCGTTGATGTTGTCGGCCGAGCAGCGCGGCGAACCATGGCAGCTGCTGAGGCCTGTGTTAGCTTCTGCTAGCTGCCTGTTAGCCAAGCCATGAGCTGGTGTTCGCGCGGCAGTCCGGCGCGATGGATCGGTGATCGATCCTCGGCTGCTGCTCCAGGCTGAGACGTCCACAGAGCTCGTTTCCAGCTAGTAATTAATCCATATGAGGCAAAGCCGGCTGCCGAAAATGGCTGCCGCAGACGGTCCGGTGTTCTGCTTTAACTTGTGACCGTGTAAACTGGAGACCTTCTTGTAGCATTTCCTGTTATGACCGGAAGTTGAACAAATATTGCGCAATTATGACAAAAATGATCAGAAATGATCATTTTTATCATAATTATTATTTATAAAGCCTTTAAAACAACCACAGCTGCAACAAAGTGCTGTACACATGAAATTAAGAACATTTAAACACAAAAAAAAAATTTTTTTTTTTTTTTTTATAATTTCATATTTTTATTAAATATGATACGTTCGTAGGTCCGGGTTGCCGTAGGTCGATGGAGTCGTAGGTAGGGGGTTAGCTGTATTACATTTCAGAATAAAATACTTTTTTTATTTATTTATTTCTTGTATTGCGTTTGTAGGCGTAGTCATAAATGATAGTTTGACAGCATTTTTGTACAAATAAATCCGTATAGAGCTAGGATTAGTCCGCCCGTGGTGATTTTATTTTGTAAATACGGAAGTTGTGCTCGTTCCTTTTCCTGTTGGTGCGACGTAATCTTCAAAAGTTGACTCCGGCACAGCTCCGGCGTCCGGCAGAAATAGAAATATTTCTAATTTTGACGGACTGCCGTCCGCTCGCCGCTACTCGCCGCCGCCGTGCGGAGCCAGTGTAAACTCTGTCATTGATTATAATGGGTGCGTATTTGCTGCGGAGGTCGGAGCGGGGCGGAACCGGAACGCATGTAATGTAAATTTGGCGTTAGTTTTGCTCCAACAAGCTGAAAAATGGTGAGCAGCACAAAAACACTCTGCTGTCTGACTTTTATTATAACTGTTGTTATTTATTATAACTATTATTTATTATAACTATTATTTATAATAACTGTTATTTATTATAACTGTTGTTAGAGCAGAAAAACTTTAAACTGCAGCCGCTTGTAGTGTGCATGTGTCACTTCACGCTTGGAGCGTTTCACTCCTCTGTGAGGGGTTCCCCCAAAAATCTCCACAATTCAGACGTGGATTCAGAAACCTTCAGTTTCAGAGAGAACAAGGGTCATTGTAAATGAACGGCCTGCTGCGGTTTCATACTAAAAAAAACAAGTTGTGTTAACGGGGCCTTGGCCACCTGCGCAGTGAGAAAAGTCTGAATATTTGCCAAGTTCAGTTACATCTGTAACCGTAACATGCTGTCTAAATATAAGATGTGAGTCGAAGATACTTGAACTGATCCACCACATCAAGTCTTTCACTTTAACGACTGACCCTGAACCCTTGGCTGCTCAATGCCAATAAAGTAAACCCACATACAGTTTTTTTCATATTTAGATGTCAGCATGAATTTTAAAACCAGAGAGAAACTGGCTGATTTCTCTGAAAGCTGGTTAAAATTATTCAAAGATGTATACAGTACTGTATATATACTGTATATATATACCCTGATGCATGCTCAATAATCCAGGTAGAAACAGTAGTTTCTACAATTATTTTGCTTTGTTTTGTTTTTATGAATGTCCAGAGGACCAGACTTAGCTTTTTTTTATAATTTTTTTTTACAGTATTTAAATGATAATGATATTCAGAAATGAAATATTTAAATGAAATTCTTACTGACAAGTTAAACAGATTTTCTCGTATTTTTTTCTCAGTATAAGTGTTTTTTGCATTTTTCATTCTTCTACATCGGAGCTCTTTGTTTTTGACATCGTCCACTAGATGTCAGCTTGGCCATTCGCCGCCTCCGAGTTCTTTTCTTGTCGAGGAGTTTCTCAGCGTAGCTGCCGTCACTCCCCTCCTGCGTCTCCCACCTCATTCAAACATCCACAGACTGTACGCAACAGCATTTCATTTCAGCACGTCCTGCCCACTCCTGCACCCGCTGACCGTCCAGCGCTTTACACGAGACGACACGGGGAACTTTTTCATCCTGTTGGCTCATGCTCCCACCTGTTTTCAGGGAGTAAAATACAGGCTTCGAGTTGTGTAATGATCGGATTTCTCCTCTGTAATCTGCTCAAATTCTCACCGTCTCACCAACAGGACCATGTTGTTCTACAAACACACACACACGTTAACAAACTTGCACATTTAAAAAGCTTCTTTGCAGGAAATCTGCAAACGTGAACGATTAGTTTATTTTGTGCAGAGACAGAGAAACGCTGATGTTTCTCGTGGCTGTGGGAAACATCTTTGACCATTTTTCTAAGGCGCTGCTGCATATCTTTGTCCTTCTGTCATCCCTCTGTTAATACGCTCGCTCCTTTTTATCGTTTCTCATGCCATTTCAGCTTTGCACCTGGCTCTTGCCTTTGAACACTTGTTTTGCGTGTTACCGTAATCGCTTACAAGTCGTGTGTGGAAGCGTGTGTGTGTCTGCTGCATTTTTTACGCCGGTGTCTGTTTGTAATTTTTTTTTTTTTTGGCGCTAGTCAAACACAAACTAGTGCCAGGCAAAAGATGAAAGCAGGGCAGATGTACATACCTGCGACATGAGCGCGATCCTTCCCTCAGGGTCAGATGACAGCTGAGCGTTTCTGTCACCTGTGGATTCTTTGCTGTTGTCTTCTCATCCAAGTCTTCATGCACCCCCTTCCACAGCACGACCTTAATCCTTCGCTCTGTTCCTACCCCGTCCAGTTTTTAATGAGTAGAAACTAGAAAGTAGGGCTGGGAGCAATTATTGTTTGACTGGAAATGTGGCCGTGTTCTAGGATTAATGTTGATTTTCTTTTGTTGTCAAACTTCAGTACTGTACAGTCGGGATTCAACAAAAACTTTGTATTGTTCAGATTAAACTCAGTTGAATAACCTTTTAGCCAATGTTTTTTCTTGAACGTGCACTCATTATTTATGGTCCTTGTGAGTAAAAAAAAAAAAAAAAAAAATCTGTGAATCAACGTTTGATCCTGTTCTTCATTTGGACGTGTCCAATATGGAAAAATATAGTTGACGGTTTGTCAGGATTGCTACGACAAGTGAATTCCACATTATTACTTTAAAATGTCATCATGCATTTGGCATCTGAGCAGCCCGACTGTGTCGGTGTTCATATTTAGAATAAATCATAGATTTCAAAGAAAAGTAAAAGACTTGGGGAAATTGTATTTAAGTCAAGATCTTTGGAAACAAAAAGACACTTAGTACAACCTGAGAAATCCACGCTCACTGAACTTAAAGACAATCAAAAATATACTGTATAAAGGTTTTTACAAAGTACCTTTTAAAACTATAGTTACAAAGTTCTTCACATTAAATAAAATACAATCAAGCCTGCTATTAACAGTTATAAAAAGAGATTCAAAGCAACATATGAGAGAGACAAACAAAAACGATGAAGCGATGCACAAACATTAAAATAATATCAAAATTCAGACCTAAATCTGAAATGTTAAACACAAAGTTTTGATTTAAAATACCTTGGTGAGTTCACCATCCTGACTTCTAGTCTGTTCCAGAGTTTTGGAGCCTGGACTGAAAACGTAGACACGAACAAGAATCATCTAGAACAGGGGTCACCAACGTGGTGCCCGCGGGCACCCGGGTGCCCCGCCCCAAGGACCATTTGAGGTGCCCCTGGACCTGTTCTAAAAATAGCACAACTCACTACTAAGCTGCATTTAAAATTTCATTTTATTCAGTTGTTATTCTTTTTTGTATTTATATATATTTTAAAATGTCTATCTTAAAAATATGTTCTTAAAAATCAGTTTATTATACATTTTTTTCAATTTACGCTTTGTTATTTCCGAAGAGTTTATCAAACTGGTGCCCTTTGTGTGACTCCGTACCCACGAAGTAGCTCTCAGTTTCGTAAAGGTTGGTGACCCCTGATCTAGAAGGTCTTGATTAGAGGAGACTAGGAGGAGTGTAAAGGGTTAATGCCTTGTTCATGCCACACATTGTCTGGGTGAACCCAGAGCCGTATATAGTGAGAGTTGTGACACTCTTTGTACTCGCCGCTAGGCGGTCACGTGGTTCATGCAGCTCCCAGTAGTTACAAGCAGCTCATCGCTGCCAGTCAGTTTGAGCAGCTACTGGCGCAACAGAACACAAAAATAGACTTTTCTTACTTTGTCCAGCGTCTTTCAGTAATTATTGAGCAGTAACAAACTGATTACTTAAATGATTACTGATTATTTCACTGACTATGCGTTTTATTAAAGCATTTTTAGACGTGGCAGATGCTTTTATCATTACAGTGAAACGAGACTGTAAACACATTAGAAAATACATGTCTACTATACAATACAATGACCAGTATAGCCATGTCAACAGTGTTTTATGTTACACATAAAACATTTTTTTAAATTAAAAACAGAGTAACACCTAGTAAGCTATTTCTGATGTTCTCTGCATGATAATTCTCCACCTTGTCCTTCATGCCAGCAGTATCTGCTCCAGTTTACCAGATCATCTGGGATGAAGTCTTCATTTCTGCACATTAGATAGTTGTTCAATTTTTTTAAAATTAGCAACCGAGTACCTGGATGACAGAGTTGATTGTGCTTGTAGCCTGACCTGACTGTTGTAAAATTGTAATTCACTGATTAAAATGTTAATTTAAATGAAACAGTTTCTAGTTAAAATCATAACAGGTGACAAAATAAGTGTTAATTGTGCAAAAATAAATTACCAAACAATTTATTATAAAATATGTCTGTAAAACAAGCTTTAATGAAGTAGGCCTACTTCACTACTATTTATACTGTTTATTAATTACATAATCATCCCAACAACACAAAGTGAGTAATGTAAATTTAATCTGCACACAAAACATTCTGAATCAGGGCTCAAAATGTTTAACTGTCAAAGAAATGTGCAAGGAAATAAACTAGTATCACTCTACAGGCACATTTTGAGAGAGGGCACTTCACAAAGACACAGTCAGGCCGTGTGAGACTGAAGAAGGTTCCAACCGTTTGTTTTCATCGCCCAGAACCAAATGAGAAGAACAGCAGAACTTTCCCTGACCAGTGATCTCACATATTTTGCTAAAGTTCCTGGTTTTAGTTTTCTACATTCACCTTATAATCTAGCTGTTTTTGCAATCTTATTTTAATTTCATTAAAATTTTAAAAAATCTGTATGCCTCTTTTATTATCAGAGTCAGAGAGTTTTATTGTCATTTGCACCGCATGTGGTACATGTGATGAAAACGAGATTATGTACACAGGGTCCCAGTTACATCCAACAACAAATGCAAGAGAAAAAGAAAAGAAGAAAAACATCAACTAGTAATACACTAAGCCCTAATGTAGTAGAAAAACATCATTATAAACAGCAGCACAAACATGAGTCTGTATGAGCAGATGGTCACAGGTGAACACAGCAACATGACAACAGATCAGCATCAGCATGATGTGATGTTACACGCTGGAAGCTTATTTGAACAAGTGGAAGTAAAAAGGCAATGGAAATAAAAAATGCTACATATTAAAATACCAAAAGTAATAAAAGTTACACACTGAAAGCTTTTTTGAACAAGTGGGTCTTCAGTCTGGTTTTGAACAGAGTCAGATCAGAGGTGGCACGCAGCTCAAGGGGGAGGCTGTTCCAGGCTTTTGGGCCGGCAACAGAAAAAGACTGGTCTCCCCATTGTTTGTACCTTGAGCGAGGCACCTCCAGCAGGTGTTGACTGGCAGATCGTAAAGCTCTGCTGGGCTGATGGACTTTCAGAAGTTCTGAGATGTACAGAGGAGCAAGTCCATTCAGAGCTTTGAAAACAAACAGGAGCAGCTTGAACTGTATCCTGAACTGAACCGGTTGATGGTGATGGTGGGGAGACTGACTCCAACAGACTTCTGTGCAGCCTTCACCACTCTCTGTAAAGCTTTTCTTTCTGCAGCTGTGCAGCCTCCATCCCACACGTTGATGCTGGAGCACAGGATGCTCTCCACTGCACACCTGTAGAAGGAGGTGAGGACTGAGCTTCCCAGACCAGCTCGTCTCAGCCGTCTGAGGAAGTAGAGTCTCTGATGATCTTTCTTGATCAGGCTGGTGGTGTTGTTGCTCCAGCTGAGGTTATCATTCATGTGTACACCCAAGTACTTGTAGCTGGAGACCACCTCCACCGCAGATCCTCTTATGTTCAGTGGGGCGTGGGTGTGTTTGTTCCTTCTGAAGTCCACAATCATCTCCTTCGTCTTCTTCACAAGGTGAAGGTGAAGGTGAAGGTTGTTCTCTTTGCACCAGCTCTCCAGATGTTCCACCTCCTGTCTGTAGCTGGATTCATCATTGTCTGTGATGCATCCCACCACCGCTGTATCATCTGCAAACTTTACAATATGACAGCCTGGATGTGTGGCTGTACAATCATATGTGAGCAGAGTGAACAGAAGAGGGCTCAGCACACATCCTTGAGGAGAGCCAGTGCTGAGGGTTATGGTGGAGGAGGAGAAGTTGTGGATCTTGTTGTGGATATAAGTTGTGGATATAACTGTCTATTGTCGTCACTGTTGTCATCATCCTTTGGTAAAAATCCTTCATGGAGCTCCCCAACACCATGGATACTCTATGGAGAGAAGCAAGTCTATTAGAAAGCATTCTTCCTTCATGTCATGATGTGCAAAGAAATAACAGAAATAATTCTTATTTCTTGTTCTGTCTTGAAAGAGAGCCTAATCTCAACTTGGCCCATGATTACCATACGCTAAACTAATACTATAATACAAATTCAAATTAACAGTCCTGCAGTAAATACCAATTTGTGACGGTTATGGTGTTAAAATAATTTTATTCAAACTTCTTGATTCAGAAATTATTGTTTTGGGAAGACATAAAACGAGAACTTGTACCTTTATGATACTTTGTTTGAATGCAGTTCTCTGAAGTCATTCTGTGGTTCACCTGGAAAACAAAACAATTTACTCATCTCTACAATCACATTTTTCTTTAATGATAATGTCACAATTTATGCTGCAGTCTTTGACAAAGGATCTATAATTTGAACTAAATTAAACCACAACAATCTCAGAAAAAAGGCTAAGTATTTTCTGGAATTATCATAAAAAATAAAAATATAAACTTTTGAAAATTTAAGCTGTAATGGATATTTTAAAACGATGAATTAGACAGAAATAGACCCAGTTAAACCATCATGATAGCAGAGCTAGCTACAGTTAACACACAACTAGCAATTTAACATGTTAAATTAACAAAAAACTGGCGACATGAAGTGTTAGCGTTGATAAATTGTGGTCAGAACAATCAGCTAACACCTCAAAGTGGCAAAAAAATGCTGTATTTTCATCAACTTACCAGAGAAAACACGGAGAATGTACTGCGTTCAATGGTAGAAACGCAGCTGTATGTAACTTTCAGCAGGTCCGTGACCCACGTGACTTCCGCATTCCATTCTTTCTATGGGAGTCAATGGGAGTGTCGCAACTCTCACTATATACGGCTCTGGGTGAACCCATTCATGTACAGTACAAGGTTTCTGAATCCAGGCCTGAGTGGGGATTTTTGGGGGGAACTCCCTGCAAAGGTCTGAAAAACTGCAGGTGTGAAGTTGCATATACACGTTACAGGCGGCTGCAGTCCAAAGTATTTCTGCTCTAAAAACAGCTACCGGTACAATAAATGGCAGAGCACTGCGTCCCCGAGGGACCCCTGAGGTTATTTTTCTTTAGGGATGCACGATATTATCAGCATTGTATCAGTATTGACCGATATTAGCAATAAAGTTTAATATCGGACATCGGCCATTCCATCAAAATAACTCACCGAAACAAAAGGTGCTGTTTTTTATATACATCAGTAGGGTTGGGCATCGTTTGAATTTGAGCGATTCCGGTTCCGATTCCGATTCTTCGTTTCGATTCCGATTCTTTTCGATTCTCGATTCCGATTCTTTTTGTAGGCGGGGTTACAAAAAGACGTGTCAATTCAGTTCAGTTTATTTATACTGTATAGCTCCAAGTCACAAGTTGTCTCAGGGCACTGAACAGAAACAATCAAATATAAAAATTAGGGATGGGGCAGATCCAATCCAGTATCGGTATCGGTATCCGATACCAGCATTATTTAAGTATCGGATATCGGATCAAACCTGCCGATACTTTTCCGATCCAGCTTCAAAGAGCACTTGTGTTCAATCACATTCTGTGACTGATTTTCTTAACATTGTGTGAGATAAACCCAATGAAGACACTCTTAAGCCTTACAAAAGGGAACCCACTGACTAACAGCACACAGGACAGGAGGCAATTATAACACACACATGTCCTCCTTACTCATGGTGAGAGAGTGGATTTTGTTGTCTTTCCCATAATGCTTAGCGTTTTTTTTAGTTTTCCAGCTTTAGCAGAGAGCCATGAGCTACTGTTGTTTTTAGTTTTCCAGATTTAGCTGGAAAAGTTTTCCAGCTAAATCTGTTTTCCAGCTATAATCCACTCTCTTATTGGTTAAGGGGAGTGCTGTGTTGTCTTTCCCATCATGCTTAGCGCTTTTTTAGTTTTTTCAGCTGCACCATGAGTAAGGAGGACATGTGTGTGGTATAATTGCCTCCTGTCCTGTGTGCTGTTAAAGTCAGTGGGTTCCCTATTGTAAGGCTTAAAAGTGTCTTCATTGGGTTTATCTCACACAATGTTAAAATGAATAGTTTGGGTGCAAAAGTTTTATTATACAGAGTCACATACCTGAACAGTATCGGATCGGAAAAGTATCGGTATCGGTCGATACTGAGTTAATAAGTATCGGTATCGGATCGGAAGTGAGAAATGTGGATCGGTGCATCCCTAATAAAAATAATAAGTTAACAGAAACTTTAATGTAAAAATAATGGTAACACTATTTATCTGAGGAGACTACTTTGAGTTTAACTCCATGTTATAAAAAAGCTACAGTAGTTAGCCAGAGTTATTTCAGGATGAAATAATTTGAACTTCTGTTTGAATTTAATGCTATGAACTTTTTCCTTTTTGTTACATTTACTATGAATTTCTCACAGGGCAGATTAGAGCCAACATGGACTCACCAACATATATTATTATACATATAATATTGTCCAGTGTCTGATGCTGCAGTCATGTTACTGAGCTCCCACTGATGGGCTAACCTGGTTCCACCAGCAGCAGCAGGATCTTCAGACAGAACAGCTGGTGGGATGTCCTGGTATCTGCAGCCCTCTCTCCATTTGTTTCTTCATGGACATGGAGCTGTGACATTATGTTGTGCCTCTTCCTCAGCAAAACGCTCCTCCAGTGGAGACTTTCTGGACAGACTGCAGGAAGTTCCTAAACAAACAACAGGTTTATCAGTATTATCAGTAAAAAGAGATTATTAAATCATTTTTAAGACTGAGAATGTGTACAATTATTAGCTCTGTTGTTATTGCCTAACTAACCTATTCAATAATTCTTCAAACTGTGACATTCACTCATAATGGAATGGAAGAGAACATAAACAGAAATTATATAATAATGAAAACTAGAGACATTAAAACATTTTAAAAGACACAGAGAACTTTAAATGGATTAAGAATGTTAATAAGTGTTGGATTTGAGTGCAATGTGCAATCCATGGTTGAATTCACATCTGAAAAGGGATGCAACCTTTTCACAACATATGCTGTAACAGTTCTGTGGCACTCTTCATTCAGTTAACACTGACGTTTTTACCTTGGACAGTCACTGGTGAACACTGTGAAGCCATTTCAGGTCGTTTGTCTAAGAAGAAAAAAATACAAGCTAACGTTAGCATCGTGTTTGTATTTGAGCTGACTTACCGCTTTAAGCGGAGTATAACTTGTTAGCTGCCTTAATGTTGGTATGAGATGTAGTTCATAGTTTATTTATTTACCTGATGGAGCCGAAGAGGTAGCGATTGGCGAAAAGTTCGGCGGAGCGTTTTGCAGACGGACCACTCTGTACTTCCGGTCGGATACGAAGCGAAAATAATCCGGTGGAGCGCGTCAAAGACGGGACACTATTTTACTTCTCCACCCTCCTTTGCATGATATAAAATTATTGCAAGTGCTGCACTGACCTGACTGGTCATTTTATTAATTAGTAAGCTTTCAATCGCGGAATGCACACTTCCGGTGAATTCTTCTTCGTTGGTTTTCGGTGGCGGCTACTTCCGGTCGGCTAACTAGCATCGAAAATAGGAATCGCAAATTAATATTTTGAACGATTCCGGGAAAACCGGACAGTTAGTCCCGGTTCCAAACGATTCTCGATTCTCGATGCCCAACCCTATACATCAGTGTATCCATCCATTATCTTAACCCACTTCTTCCTTTTTGGGTCACGGGGGTCGCCAGTGCCCATGTCCAGCAATCACTGTGCGAGGGGCGGGGTACACCCTGGACAGGTCGCAAGTCCATCACAGGGACACATCAGTGTTTCTGCATTTGGTATCAGGCCAAATTGACAAAGACCATGCAGAATAATGTAGTATTTTAATTCCACAGTAGAGAAAGCTGTGTAGTCTCTGTAAGTAGGTCTAGGGAAAAAAATACTGGTTTTGGTATCTGTCATCGGCCACATAAGTTTTAACATATCTTCATTATCTTTTATGGCATCTTAACACACCTGTTGTGAAACTGGTATGTGTATGTCTTTATGTTTTTATTGTCTTAATTAATTGGTCTTTTTGTCTTATTGTACTGCACTTTGGCTACCCTTGCGATTTTTAAAATGTGCTATAGAAATAAAGTTGATTGATTGATTGATATCGGATATCGGCCAGAAACTCAATATCGTGCGTCCCTAGTAAAATGACAGTCACACAGTACAAAATGCACAACAAATAAAGTACATGTAAGGACAATACTGTAT
This sequence comes from Garcialebias charrua, assembly GCA_038048925.1. NCBI lineage: Eukaryota > Metazoa > Chordata > Actinopteri > Cyprinodontiformes > Rivulidae > Garcialebias > Garcialebias charrua. The sequence goes on along the minus strand of JBBPBX010008197.1, from coordinate 12,148 downwards.
TAAAAACTAAATAATCCTTTTGTATTTGTGTGTGTGTGTTTGGTAGAAACAAAGTTGCAATGACGGGTTAAAAACTTTATCAT
>JBBPBX010008196.1:8119-57654 GCA_038048925.1 Garcialebias charrua | reverse complement strand
CCCCAAGTACCCGCCTTTGAGTCTCCCCTCTCCTCCCCCCTTCTGCGTAATGTCGGCGTAATTATGTGCAAGACTTTTTTCATTATCATACATTTGATCTGCATGCAGAAATCAAAAATATGTTAGGGATTTTTTTGTCTCCAAGCCCTATGTGTCATTTCTCACCACTTTTGTCTGTCCAACAGGTCTCACTTGTAAATGAGTCTTCGAGGCTTAATGTGATTTATCTTTTTAAATAAAGGTTTAATGAAATGGAGGTCACCAGCTCTTACAGCTTTTACACACTTTTTGTACCAAATAAGCCTAAATAAGAGGAGCTCTCGACCTTGACTTCTCTAAATGGTTTTCAGAATCTGTTGGAATCCTGGCAAAAACCAATGCAGATTTGTTCCTGTCTTTGATTTTATACGTCTACCTTATAATGTTTTGCTAGTTTTTTGATACTTTGTTAAAAAAAAAAAAAAAAAAACTTTCTTTTGTTTTTTTCTCTCTTTTGTTTTCTATTGTTTGTTTATTGTTTAAGGAAATTCTACCACTGCTGTTCATTGTTCTTTAGTTTTAGCAGGTCGCTTTCGTAAATGAGCCCATGAGGTTCAAAAGATTTACCTGACTAAATAAAGGTTGAATGAATGAATGAATATGTCCTGACAAAGGAACGTGTAGAAAATATCGGTTATTATCGGCCAAACAAGTTTTAACATATTTGCCAAAAATCTATTCAATATTGTGCATCCCCAATTTAAAATCAACAGAATACTAGTCCAGATTTGAAGGGTCAGAAAGATCGCACTGCTGTTGGGACATCGACGTACTACTTGTTATAATGTGATGTTCAGATGCCGAGTAGGGATGGGGCAGATCCGATCCAGTATCGGTATCGGTATCCGATACCAGCAGAATGTAAGTATCGGGTATCGGAACCAACCTGCCGATATTTCCGATACTTTCTAGATGTCAGAGAGCACATATATTTCACCATACTCTGTGACTTCTGTCTTAACATTGTTACTTAGCGGTATATTAGTGTTCAATTATAGATTAAATCTGTATCTGTTGATAAAATTCAACAAGAATTACAACTCATATAGTGCCAGAATTAAAAATAAGACTAGAAAATGGGGAGTAGAATGTGATGATTTCCCATAATGCTTAGCAGTATTTTAGACTAGTGTTCCTTGCACCATGAGTCAGAAGGACGTCTGTGGAAGAGACCTGCCTCTTCTTGTATGCCATTTGTTTGTGAATTACTGTAGTGAGGCTCAGAGTGTCTTCTTTGGGTTTACCTCACACAAGTCCGAGTTTTGTGCAACATACGTGCTCTCCCTTCAAGAACTTAATTATTACAGCCTCCTATGCTTGAACACCGATATCGGATCGGAAAATTATCGGTATCGGTCGATACTTAGTTGTTATGTATCGGATCGGAAGTGAAAAATGTGGATCGGTGCATCCCTAATGCTGAGGGACCTGGGACTTCACGGTGAAGGTTTGGAGTGTTTGAGACAAGTGTTTTTCTGCAGTGGACTTTAACAGACTGAAGTAAACCTTAATGTTTTTGTGACAGATCCTGGTGAGTGGAGGGAGCCATTTTATCCACCAGGCACAATGGCAGAGCCAGGGGGTGGCAGATGGTGGCCTTGGTCACCACAGATTAACCTTCTGACACCAAGAGTCCACACATTTTAGGTTTAGGACCTTCCTTACACCTTGATGCAGCCACACCCAAATGGAAGGTGGTACCTCAATATTTTTAAAGTCTCGCTCACAACGTGCATGAACTGACAGATGGAGGGTACTTCCTGTTCCACCACTTTGATTCGCGGAACAAGGCACCTCTGCCTCAGGTGAGCAGGTCAGTCATGCAGGAGCTGCTCCTCTGGATCAAAAGGAACCAGTTGAGGTTCTTCTGATCAGGACGCCTCCCTTTGGAGGTTTTCATGGAAGATCCAGGACTTACTGGAGGAATTAGACATCTCTGGTCTGGAACACCTCGGGGTCCCCCAGGAGGAGAAGAGAGTCTCTCAGGGGAGAGGAGGTCTGGAGTTCTCCGCTGGGCCCGTTGCCTTTGCAACTCGACTACACAAGTCAAAGATGGGATTTACCCGTTCAATAAATTTCAGGATGACATTAAAAATACAACCTTAAGTTTAAAGATAACCACAGACATCTGGTCACTGCAGCAACAAACAGCTTTACAATGAAAACAAGCCGTAGAAGGAAAACTGAACCCTTCAGTGCTGAAAACTAGTTTAAAACATGAAGCTGCACAGCGCAGGTGTTTAACGGAGGACGACTCACCGACAGCCTTGCAGACGCCGGTGGTTGGATCCATCTGGTACCCGTTGTGACACTCACACTTGTATCCTCCCTTCAGGTTGATGCAGATCTGACTGCAGATGCCAGGATTCATGCACTCGTTGATGTCTGAATCCAGAGAACACGCTCGATGAATCACATGAAACCACTCGATCCCAAAACGTCACAGGATTATCGAACAAAGTTTCAATTTAAATAAAGATTTAATCAGTTTTGTCAGACACCGCTCGCAGTCAAATCCATTTTGTGTTGATTGTAAACCAGGGCTCTGCTGAGCATCCAGCTGGGTTTTAACTACAGACTGGATCAGGAACAGAGCCCGGCTCCACACATGGAACTGTTGGACCAGAGCCAGCTGAAGAACCTTCAGACAGATGAGATTCATCTGATCTGAACGTGCAAGGCCTGAAGTCCAAAATAAAAGCCATGGGGATCGAATCAGGCTGACAAACAAGAGAAGTCTTTAAAAACAACTGTTTGTACAGGCCAACGATTTACATTAAAATATGAAAATATTTGGAATAGAGCCAGCATCTCAGCAGGGCTGATGAGGTGTTTGGGGACAGACGGCATCAGCGATAGCCAAAACTTTCCACATTGGTCGAGCTCGAATCAGAGCAAGTTTCCAGGTATGGACTTTGATTTACAGTATTTTCTGGTGTATAGGTTGCACCTGTGTATAGGTCGCATTGTCCAATTATCACCAATAGATTGGAAAAATCCCTAGATAGGTCGCACCTACGTTTAGCTCTGCTGCAAATGTCTGCCACAGGAGCTCACAGCAAGGCTTTTAAGAAGATTAACACTTAAAAACAATTTGTTTGATAAAAAGTATAGCAAATATGGGTCTGAGCTGAACTTTTCCTTAATAAATGAACGTACTGCAATTGTGAAATGAGCTGGATTTAAAAATTTGTTTCACCGAAAGTGATAACAAGCCATATATAGGTCGCAGGCCTTGAAAAAAAAAAAACCATAAAAAGGTGCGACCTATACACCGGAAAATATGGTAGATGTGTGCTGTCTACACAACAGCCCAGTTTTAAATAGTTTTGTTCAAGGACAAGTCTGGGGTTCTCCAATTTGAGACTGGTTATGGCACATTATCGTCACAGCCCCCGACCCCCTCAGCTCTAAAGCTGCATTTTGACCCCTCCTACATGTGAAGTCGAGGTTTAGGCCCCAGAACCACAGATTCTGTAAAACTAATAAAAGCTGGTCTCTTCTAGCCTGGCCCTCGCCTTCCTGCACAGCTCCGCTCAATTCTCATTTCCCTTCACTGCACAGTCTGGGATTCCTCCCATAGACAACGATTTCTCCGGTAGATTTTTGACCGGACCAATCAGAGAGCAGAAGGCGGAGTTTTGAACGACGTCGACTGACGTCGTCATTCAAAATGGCTGCCGCCACGAAGGAATTTTCAATAAAACAAGGTAAAAAACTATTATTTCTCTGCTGATAAAAATATATTTCTTAGCTGACGTTATATCAGAAGTGTTCCTGAGCTTAACAGTTCCTAAATCAATTCACGAAATGGTCAAATCTGCTGGATTTAAATAGTTTCGGTTTGACATTTTCCAAACAGCCTCGGGTGCGCTACGAAAATAAATGATAAAAAATCGAATTTTATCTCAAATGTTTCATCCAGGCCAACAGTCAGTAAATTAGAGCCATATAATTACACACTGGTAGCATAAAAAATATCCACCGAGTGGTTTCTGAGCTATTTATCTGAATAGCCTGGACCTCGCCAGGCTAAACTAACAAAACTCCGCCTTCTGTTCTCTGATTGGTCCATTCAAAAATCTCCAGGAGAAATCGTTTCTCTATGGAGAAAGTCCAGACCCTAGTCCAAAGCGAAGTGAAGGACAAAGGTCTGGTTTCAACCAGGCTAGGTCTCTTCACGTCTCTCTGCAGGAGATCAAACCAGCGTGGGCAGGACTGCTGTGGAACAATGAGACCAACAGAAACCAGAGCCCCGCACCTCCGCACGTCTTGTGGTCGATGAGCTGCAGTCCAGGCGTGCAGTCGCACTCGAAGCCGATCACCATGTCTTTACAGATGTGAGAGCAGCCGCCGTTGTTCAGGAGACACTCGTTCAGATCTGAGGAGACAAACAGTCAGGCCACGCCCCCCACGAGGCATCCAGCTCGCTTCATCCAGCCAGGTGAAAACTCACTGCACTCCTTCAGCGGCTCGTCGCTCCAGTCCGGACAGTCTCGGTTCTTGTTGCACACTTTGCTCATCTCCACGCACTCACCGCTGCGACACTTGAACTTCTCGGGTCCGTTACACTGAGTCACTGCAGACACACACACACACACGGTCCATGGTGGAGCCATGTTACATCATACAGATCAAACATTTAGAAACAGACAGAAAGATCCTGTCAGAGTAGAGTTGCATTTTGGGCCTAAAAATAAAAATATCTGACCCATCCCCATAGTTTAAAAATCAAAATAATCATTCTTTGTTTGAATACGAGCTCAAAAATGTGTTCAATGGGTTGATTTTACCCAAAGAGACAGCTGTGACGTTGCAACGAGCTTACAGGATATTATTCTGGTGACGTTTAAACAAATGTAGGGATTTTTAGGTTGTTGTTGTTGTCGTTAGGTGTTTGTCAACTCAAAAATTAACAACTGCCCTTTCCTAAACATGAAAGTCAAAAGCTACAAACAGGCAGCTGTGTGAACGTCCAGATGTCAAACTCAAATGATTCGGAGCAGCTTGGTGAAAGACGTGCACAGAAAACTGAGGTGGAAGCAGCACTCACCGTTCTTACAGTTGACTTCATCAGAGCCGTCGGCGCAGTCTCTGAGGCCGTTACACTGGCTGCTACCCAGAATGCAGTTCCCATCATCACATTTAAACTGGTCCAGCCCACAGGAACGAGCAGCTGCACGACAAGCAAACCACGTTACACAAAGTAGAGTCAGAAAACATTCAGTTTGTAAGATGCAACTAAAGTCAAGAGCTTTAAATCCTGAAAACATCTGCAGCTGAAACCTAAAGGTCACATCTGGATCAGTTTCTGACCTGACACCATCAGCTCCAGCTTTATTCTTATGAGCAACAAAGTTAGCTCCTGTGACCTACATCGACCAGAGCTAGAAACTTTAGCTTTACATTTTTTTATTAATTTACATTTCTGTCTCATTCCAAACTAGGTTTGGGGTTTATTTAGCATGTGCAAAATCAACACAAGCTCAACAATGTGATGAAACACTGAGGACAAGAACAGTCTCAACTTTTTTTTTGGGGGGGGGGGGGAAGCACCAAAGTTGAAATAGACATGCATCCAGAGTGTGATTCAGATAGCAGCGAGGTTCTTTCAACATCAGTGTTCTGTTCTGTTAGCAGGTCTTGTTCGCAGCATGATGGTATAAGAGGACAGCAGCAGCTGCCCTCACAAACCACAGTCCTGAACCAGGTCCAGTAGACGAACATCCCAGGTGACCAGGTAACTATAGGATAAAATATTCTAACTGTATTAAAAGATCTTAAACTGATTCTATTCTGGGTCACTGAGGTCTCAGTCCATCACAGGGACAGACAAACCCATTCCTCTCTCACTCACACCTACAGACAATTTAGCGTCACCAACCAGTCTAACATGCACGCATCTGTGAGAGGAAACCCATGCAGCACGGACTGGACGTGCAAACTCCACCCACAAGGCCACAGGTCAGGGTTTGATCCAGCAACCTTTTGCTGAGAGGCGACAGCAAACTGGTCTCCATCAGTTGTCCCCTGGATTGGATCTCTCGTGTGTGTGCGTGTGCGTGTGCGCGTGTGCGCGTGTGTGTGTGTGTGTGTGTGTGTGTGCACGTACGACAGTTGGCCTCGTCGCTGCCGTCCTTGCAGTCGGGGTCTCCGTCACACCTCCACTTCCTGTGGATACACTCTCCCGAGCTGCACTGCATCTCACTGGGGGAGCACCTGGCTGGTGGTGTGGGGTGGTGTCCACAGCGAGACGGAGCCTCGTCAGACTGATCCTGCAGGGACAGAAAGACGTCCACACGTGAAGGGGAGGCTTCAATTTAAACTTTTTAGTCTCACAGAAAAGGTATTTAAATACATTTAATTTTTTCTGAGCAGTCTGATAAACAAGTCGTAGCGTCTTTAAAGTCACCAAGGTTTGATGTGAACATTTAAAGACGTTCAGCCTTGACGAGGATCTGCACCGAGCTGAAAACAAAGATTTGTATTTTAAACGTCCCAACGCCCGTCTTTCCCCTCTGGTTTTACAAACATCGTGGGAGGAAGAGAAACTTTCACTGAAATGCACAATTCTCTTTAAAAGCCGTTTTACTTCAACTTTTGACAAATCACATGCAAAACTTTTAAACTAAAAATAAACCTTTAGTAGAGGAAGGGGTCCTCAGATTGTTGGATTTTGATTAGTCATTTTATTCTGAAAGGGCACCACTTGCTTTCCTGTCTTAAGCAAGAAAAATATAAAATCTGTCTCAAGTTTACGTGTTCTAGTGAGTTCTTTTCGTATTAAATTCAAATGTTAACGCATGGATTTAAAGTACAATTTTGTGAAGTTTATTTTCGATATTGGTAAATATAAGTGATCAAAAAGAGGAGTACAGCTGAAGAATGAATAATGGCTTTAACTTAACACAAGAGGTTATGGGATCATCTTAACTTTAATGTGGTGAATTATGAGGTTCAAAAGCAGAGTAAATTATCATCTATAAAGTTAATTAAAGGAAGTGTTTGGATAGATGTGATTTGTCAATTTAGGAAATTTTTTAATTAATAATGATGGATTTTACTTAGACTGGACAGTTTCTTCTCTTGAGCACCAGACACCAGCAGAGAGAAGGAGCAGCTTTGCATACAGATTTGAAGTTATAGTTCAACCACCCGAGGGTCACCAGGACTCTTGAGCTGATTTGAGCGTCGAAGGTGGGATAAATAATAAAGTCACATTTGTCATCTGTGTATGCTTTCCCATACAAGACGAAATTCGTCTCTGCATTTAACCCAACCACCACCAGGTGGTGCAGTGAGCAGCCATAGAAAGCGCCCGGGGAGCTGGGGAAGTAGGTGTGCACTCATAGACACCCCAAGGTGTGTAGTGGCCGGGGCTTGAACCTGTGTCCTTCGGGTCCCAAGTCAGCATCCCTGCCTCTACACCATCTTGGCCCCATAGCCCTCGTCACTGGACATCAGCTGAAATCTGGAGTCGATGGTTAACTGGCTCCCTATAGGTCAGTTGGTGCTTCTGGAGGCCTGCGTTCTCTCTTCTGGAATAATTGTAGATTGCTTGATCTTTCTTCTTCAAAAGCTTCCCCAAGACTGACTAAAATGTCAGAATAACTTTCTGACTTAGAGGGGCGTTACAATATTGATGGTTGATCCAATCAAAACAGAAAGGGTTTGTTTCAGGTTAATGATCCATTTTAATTTTACCAACAATATTAAGAATAAATGCCACTCCACTCTACTTTGGCAAATACCCCAGTACTCAATATAACAGCAGAAGATTTAAGACTTGTAAACAGTTTGACTCATCCATGAACATTTTCATTAGAACTGAACAGCTGAAACTTCTGACTACCAGTTTTTCATATCTACTGCATTATTAAACTGAGTACTGAGCTGAGAAAATAAAGGAAACAAGTTATTTCATAGCAGTTTATAGCAAAACATTCAACAGTGTTCAGGAGAACTCCGAAAATTAAATGTTTCAAACATAACTTCGAACGTGTGAGGGCAATGTGGTGTCATAAATTCACTAAAAAGAGACCTTGAGGAACAATAGGGTGATTGTTTCTCACACAGAGACTGTAGGACGGATCCTTTTAGGAAGAGATGCACACAATGTTCAGATGTTGTACTCTGAAGGCCAGATGGAAAGGTTCTCATAAAAAGGGCCTTTCAGTTTAGCTGAGATCACAGTAACAGGTGTCCCATTAATTACAATAAGATTTTTGTTATTCAATTTTTTTACATGGTTTCTTGCTGTCAAACTGTGGGAATGAGAGTCAGTCTTACTTTAAAGTACCAAAAGAATAAAAAAGTATCAAAAGAATAAAAGTTGATGGTAGGAAAACCTTGATGTGTCCCTACACATTAAACAAACATTAACATTTGGTTTAAGGATCTCCATGGTCAGGTCATGGAGGCAAGAGACCTCCCTCTCCAGCTCCTCCTGGAGGAGCCCGAGGTGTTCCCAGACCGAAGGGGCTCTATAAGCCCTGCAGAGTTCTGGGTCCACCCGGAGCCTCTTCAGTGGGAAAACCACCTAATGGAGGAGTCCTGATCAGATTAACCTCCTTAGCTGACTTTTTATTCAGAGGAGCAGCTCAACTTCTAGCTCCCCCGGATGACGGAGCTCCTCCCATCTCCAGGGCTAAGGGTAGGAACGTCCACAGACCAGTAAAGTCAGAGCTTTGGCTTTAGACTCAACTTTTCACAATAACCGACCGAAGCAACGCCCTCATTACTGAAGACGAGGCTCTGTTCATCCTACATCACTCAGGAACAAGACGCTCAGATGCATGAGACACTCCCCCACCTGAGGCAAAGAAGCTGCAGCTGCTCAGGTAGTTTAGTCAGGACTAGGGCTGGGCCATGTCATATCGTTCACGATAATACCGGTAAAAAAAGCTTGCCCAGGCAAAAAAATGATATATGCTAATTTCATGATGTAATACGTCAAGGCACCCGCCCCCTTAACAGAGTGCGCCAAACGACCAAACCGAACTGCAAAAAAGCGACGATCCAGAAGGCCATCACTGACACCCTCAAGCAACAGGGTAAGACACAGAAAGACATTTCTGAACGAATAGGCTGTTCCCAGAGTGCTGTATCAAGGCACCTCAGTGGGAAGTCTGTGGGAAGGGAAAAGTGTGGCAGAAAACGCTGCACAACGAGAAGAGGTGACAGGACCCTGAGGAAGATTGTGGAGAAGGGCCGATTCCAGAGCCACCGTGCACAGGCGTGTGCAGGAAATGGGCTACAGGTGCCGCATTCCCCAGGGCAAGCCACTTTTGAACCAGAAGCACCTGACTTGGGCTACAGAGAAGCAGCACTGGACTGTTGCTCAGTGGTCCAAAGAACTTTTTTCAGATGAAAGCAAATTTTGCATGTCATTCAGAAATCAAGGTGCCAGAGTCTGGAGGAAAACTGGGGAGAAGGAAATGCCAAAATGCCAGAAGTCCAGTGTCGAGTACACACAGTCAGTGATGGTCTGGGGTGCCATGTTTTCTTGCCATTTCTTCAAAGACAGGCTTTAGGCGAGCAGATTGCCATGTTGGCACGCACGCAGCTGGATATCTCATCGACTTGATGAAGTGTCTATCTCTGCTGTCATCTGTGGATCTAAAGGACGCGTATTTAATTGGATATACAATAACTGGTTCCTGCTTTTTGGATTCAGCTGGTTGCTGGTTTTATCTACAATTTATGGAAGTTTGTCGGCAGCAAAATGAGACCCGATCACGCTGCTTGCCTTTGTGATGGCTTGGTTCTTGCCCGTGTACCCAGACTCAAGTTGCCTTGAGCAGAATGGATCAGGTCTTGGGGATTTTAACACAGGTACATTCCATCGGTGTGTGGCCACATCATTTTGGACCAACACAGACTCAGGCAGATGTCATTATGTTCTGTCTAACCCAAAACAACTGTGTGTTTATCTGAATCTCCCAGCTGGCCTTCAAGGCCACCTTATCTGAATTCGCCTGGAGGACATGTAATCTGACGCTCATTGTTCTCGGTGTCTCCTTCCATCTGCAGAATGTCTATGTCACCATGTGCTTATTTGTGCAAGGTGTTAATATAAACTTTTTTCTCAGGCATGAAAAAAGATTTTAATAGGAGTTTTTTCCTTTATTTCCTAATGCGTCCAATTTAATTACTTTTTGTCTGTCTAAGCAAATCTCACTTGTAAATGAGTCTTCGAGGCACAATGTGACTTATCCGTCTAAATAAAGGTTGAATGAATGTCAGTTGCTGGTGTTGGTCCACTATTTTATCAAGGGCAGGGTCAATGCAGCTAGCTATCAGGAGATTTTGGAGCACTTCATGCTTCCATCTGCTGAAAAGCTTTATGAAGATTTCATTTTTCAGCACGACCTGGCACCTGCTCACAAAACCACTGGTAAATGGTTTACTGACCATGGTATTACTGTGCTCAACTGGTCTGCCAACTCTGCTGACCTGAACCCCATAGAGAATCTGTGGGATATTGTGAAGAGAAAGTTGAGAGACGCAACACCCAAGACTCTGGATGAGCTTAAAGGGCGAAATATACCTGAGCGTACAAGCAGTACGCCTATACGCCACGTACGTACCTGTGGCAAAAGCGTAGCCCCGCGTAGCCCCTCGGGCACAAACGCGCAAAGCTTTTTTTTTACGACCGCGAACGCGATGCGGTGTCTGACCATAAACTTCCCCGGCGCCGGACTGTTTTGTATGTTACACAAATGAAATAAATTCCCCTTCTTTATCGCTGATCGGGCCTTTTCTTTTGTTTTTTTGCCTAAAGTCAAGTAATCGCTTCTTCCTCCGTTCACTCGATGACTGAAATGAATGAATTCAGGTCCTACCTGGGTGCGCAATGTTTTAAATATCCCTGGTGGACTGTGTGCTGCAGGAAAAGCGCTCCCTGTTATTATTTTTATTTCTGAGAGAACTTTTTATAACATATATAGTAGAAACACCGCATCAGAACACCGCAGAAGTCTTAAGCGAGCTGCTCATGAGCTGACTGAAAGCTGTCAATCATTTCAGTAGGCATGTCAGCAAGTGACCAATCAGCGAGCTCAGTTGAGTCCCCTCCGCGCGCAGCTGCTCATATTACAACAAGGATCTGGAGAGAGCACGCGAGCGTTTGAAAGCTGATAAAAGCAGAGCTATAGCAGCAAAAACATGCGCACAAAATGTGCACGTACAGTGGCGTACTTCATGTACGCTGAGGTGTAGTCCAGGCTTAAGGCCGCTATCGAAGCATCCTGGGCCTCCAGAACACCTCAGCAGTGCCACAGGCTGATTGCCTCCATGCCGCGCCGCATTGAAGCAGTAATGTCTGCAAAAGGATTCCCGACCAAGTATTGAGTGCATAACTGAACATAATTATTTGAAGGTTGACTTTTGTATTAAAAACACTTTTATTTTATTGGTCAGATGAAAAATGCAAATTTTTTTTTTTAGACAGGAATTTTGGGTTTTCATGAGCTGTATGCCAAAATCATTATTAAAACAGACCTGAAATATGTCAGTTGGTGTGTAATGAATCTAAAATATATAAAAGTTTCATTTTTATCATTACATTATGGAAAATAATGACCTTTATCATAATATGCTATTTTTTTTAGAAGGACCTGTATAATACTGCAAAGCAACATGTTAAGTTAATTTTGTCAAATAAATTTGTCAAATAAATGATTAGTTTTTTTTCTTACCGGTATATCACGAAATTTATCATCATCGTCAGAATGCTCAGAAATATCACGATATAATATGTGAGCCACATCGCCCCACCCCTAGTCAGGACTAATCAGGACCACCTGAAGTCTTTTTAAAGTGTGGACCCGAGGACCAGTCCAAGCCGTTCCCAGAACTCTTACCTGGCAGTCCACGTCATCGTCACACACCCAGCTGGCCGGGATACACGACGAGTTCCCGCACTGGAACTCGCTGGGGCCGCAGGAGGACGGAGCGCAGTCCACCTCGTCGGAGCCGTCCCCGCAGTCGTCCTCGCCGTTGCACACGAAGTTAGGGGAGACGCAGCGGCCGCTGGTGCAGGTGAACTCGTTCAGTGCACAGGTGACGTTACCTGGGAGAAGAGCACGTCAGGACTGCAGGAGTGCGTCATTTAATGCAGAGTCAGCACTTATCCAACGACGAGTCAGCATTCAGACCATCACATGTTCTCTTCAAACATTGTTCCAACCACTTCAGATAGTCCCATCAACACCCCCACATGTTTAGCTACAAGTTTGGCTCCCAAAACCACAGCAGGCTGCCATGAGGGCTCACCACCGCAGCCTTTAGCTACTATTTCAGCTTTGCTGCTTCAGCTGATAAGAGTCATTACTCTTGGGTTCTGGTGTCGAACGTTCCTACAGTTTCATCGCCCACTGAACCAGTGAGCTGAAACTGACGTTAGCCGTGACACAGACTGGTTGAGCCTCAGCCCGGTCCAGGTTCTGGTCCACAGCAGTGATGAGTCTGGGGAAGTGGACCTTGAGGCGGCCACAACATTTCTGCAACTGTCGGCAGAATAAATCATCAAGCCCTCCACAGGGAGGCAAACTGACGAGTGCTCAGGGAGTCAGACTCCTCCAAGAGGTTTCCTTCTTTGAAGATTTTAATTTGGTGATAAATAAAAAACCAGTCCCAGCAGCAGGTCTGACGGGAACAGACTGGTTTTTAAATCCCACAGAAATGAAAATAAATTCACTGAATTGATTTTAATCAGAGACCAACTGAACTCGTTTACCTCCAGACTGATTAGAAGCTACATGGAACTCCATTCTAACAAAGAGCCTGCAGTTCACGACCCAGAATCCTTTGAGACAAGACCTGAGGGTCCACGAGTCTGAGCTCCACCCACCACAGTTGGCCTCGTCCTCTCCGTTGTCGCAGTCCTTCTCTGCGTCACATTTCCAGAACACCGGGATGCACTGGGTGGTTCCAGCTCCGCAGCTGAACTCGTTCACGCGGCACGTCCTCATGTCTGCAGAACAACAAACACTTTGTTTACATCGACAACAACAGACTTTCAGGAGCTTTGAGGCTCAACTTGTTTGAGCCAAAAATAAAAAACACTGAAGTAATTTAGGGTTTAAAGACGGACCTGCAGTGAGTTTTAACTGGATCCTGGTGGATTAATTAATTTCACAGCATCCAGCGTCTGGGCCCAGTTGTTTAAAGGTTTAAACTGAGATTCACACTTTATTAAGTTAAATCTTCCCCCTTACGTCGTCTCCATCGACTCATTCGTCTAAATACCAGACTTCTAAATGGGTCAGACCTCTGTTACATTAAAGCAACTTAATGTTGTAGACCTGCACTATGCAGTCAAATCATTTTATTTATTTCACAGCAACTAAAGTCCATGTAAAAATCTGAAGTTTCATCATATACGATGTAAATTTAAATACATTTCATGCAACAAACTTTGTGGTTTGATACAAATAATTTTAGAGCAGCGAGAGTCTCAGCTCTGAGGCTCTGAAGTTAAAGTGAACACTCAGAGGGTCCATGAAGCTCACAAGCTCTGAAGAGGAAAATGGTGAAACATTTCAGCTTTTGCCACAGAAAGTCTAAAGTGCAGTAAACAAAGAGCAGATGTCCTGATGCATCTTGGGTCAGCAGGCGAGCACCATCCTTTAAAAAGGCCCAGATCCAGCTGCTGAATGAACCACCTCTGAAGCTGTAGAGGCCAGAGGGGGATGTTGACGACACCTGGGTTAAAATTAAATCTCAGGAAGTCCAACATTTTACTGATCACATCAACTCTGTGGATAAATATATCAAGTTCACACGAGAAGATGTAAAAAATGGCAGGTTGGCTTTCTTGGACTGTGAGGTCTCAGTTTCTGATAGAGGAAATTTGCAAACTGAGGTGTACCGCAAACCCACCCACACAGACCAGTATTTACAGTTTGACTCCCATCACCCTCTGGAGCACAAGTTAGGAGTCATCAGGACTCTGTATCACAGAGCAGACAGCGTCCCCACTAACTCAGGAGCCAGACAGAAGGAGAAATCACACATAAAACAGGCTCTAGAGCAGGGGTGCACAAACATTTTCCCTGGGGCCACATTTAAAATATATCAGAGGGCTGCAGGCCAAATGCAATAAATTAAATGCAAATGCTTCTTTAAATAAAGTCCATTTATTATTCCGTTATTTAACAGAAAATTATGTATAACATTACAGAGCAGGTTGTTGGTGGTGGGGTCTGGGGGGTCTGGAGAATTTTGAATAAAATAGATGCCATTTCCTGCATTCTGGTGTATTTTACAAAGTTTTATTATAGTGGATTAACACGAAATATGTAAACTCATTGAAATCTGACTGCAAAGCTGCAGCTCTACAGGTAAGGGGGCACTCACTGGTCAGTTGCTGACATGCTGGACTGACTGACGGGTGACAGGACTCGTGCAAAAAATGAATTAAAAAAAATAAGATTTTACTGGCCTATTTGAGATGTCATTTATTCCATATTTTGGTGAATCCAAGGTTTTAGAACTGTTATCCTTACAAAATCCTAACAGGGTTTCATTTTTCAGAGGTGCCGAGTTTAAATTTAGGGGCGCTTGAACACCCCCCAAAAGAGGCTAAAGTCACTACTGAAGCCAGTTCATATTTATAATTTAGGCTATTTTTTAACGTTTTGTGTGGTTTTTAAGTGCATTAGTGCAGGACCAAAAGAAAATGCTTTTCAGTGGCAGGAAGCTGTAGGAAGTCTGTCAAAATAAAATATAAAATTAGTAAAAGTAAATAAATTAATGCACAAAATAGCCACTCCAGCTGTATACTGTACTGTAGTGCCATTAAGGTAATCATTGGGCTGACGTTCCATTTAATATTAACATTAAATGACTAAACACAATGTCACTTCAAAAGGAAATTTTAATACAGCATGGTGGGCCAACAGAAGAAACTCAAACAGGACTCCAGCCAGACACCAGGTGAAGACACATCTGGTCGTTCCATATGATGTTTCAGAGGCTCTAACATTTTCTAAACACAATGTCCAGTGGCTTTAAACCCAAAAATACATTACGGCAAAGACTGGTTCATCCCAAAGATCCAGTCCCCCGGCACAAACAGAGTAATATTGTGTATGTTGTTCAGTGTCAGGAGGGCTGTGATCAGTATTATACTGTATCAGGGAAACTAAACAGCCACTGGCCAAAAGGATGGCCCAGCACAGAAGATCAACATCTCCAGGTCAGAGGTCACTCTTTCAGGGATGAAGATGTTCACATGATAGAGAGGAACGATGGTTTGAGAGAGGAGTAAAGGAGGCCATCTTTGTGAAAAGAAACTGTCCATCATTAAACAGAGGTGGAGGCCTCCGGGTTCAACTGTCCCCCTCTTACAACGCTGTTATTGCTAGTATCACTCAGCCCTCTGTGAATAGCAAACAACCTCCTCGATCATGTGAACATCTAGTTCTGGATGTCAACAGCAATGTGGTGATCCATTTATAAAGATGAGTTTGTTGCAGCTCCTCACACTGAAGAAGTCTTTTTGATAAAACTTTGATAAAAGATGAAGCATTTCAACAAGAACTCGTCCAGAGGACCTGACCACCTGGTTAGACTCAAACCTCGGCAGAGTTCTTTATTTCACTTCAGAAACTTCCTGCTGCCGAGTCCAGGACAACAGCTGAGCAAACAGCCGAAGCAGCCGACTGGACCAACACCAGGACTGAAGTCTGAACAGGAGCAGACGACCTTCAGACACTGAACAGACGACCTTCAGACACTGAAGTCTAAACCGAAACAAAGAGCTGCAGCTTTGAGTTTTTAACATGTTGCAGAAAAACAGATGACCTTTGACCTCTGAGGAGGAAATGACCAAGTGACAGCAGGACCGAGTCACATATTCAGAGACATGGAGGCTGTGCTCCTCTAAGAATGAAACAGGTTTTTTATTCTCTTTCCACCATTAGCACAGACCAGTCCCAACACGCCACATCCCACAAGATGAAAACCAGTCTGATGCCA
This sequence comes from Garcialebias charrua, assembly GCA_038048925.1. Classification (NCBI taxonomy): domain Eukaryota; kingdom Metazoa; phylum Chordata; class Actinopteri; order Cyprinodontiformes; family Rivulidae; genus Garcialebias; species Garcialebias charrua. The sequence goes on along the minus strand of JBBPBX010008196.1, from coordinate 41,631 downwards.
GTAAGAACAAGATCACACAGTCCAGTTAAAAACCTGAGCGTTCTGAACTGGAAGGTCAAAAAACATCCAGGTTCTTGAGGAGCTCTTGTCTACAGAACAGGACCAGCAGCGCTCCGACCCGGCCCGGTGTGACGAGCAGCACCAGAACACACGTGCACGTTCACAACAAGAAGGAAACTGACTCACGGCAGATCTCGATGCTCTCGTCGGACCCGTCCTCGCAGTCTGGTTCCCCGTCACAGTGCCATCTCTTGGGGACACACTGTCCACTGTGACACACGAAGTCCACGTCTGCGCACGTCTTTTTCACTGAGAAAAGGGAAAAAATTTAAAAAGCACATTCAATACCAGGAGAATAGAAACTGTAAAACGAGTTAGGATTTTCTGGAACTGTTCTTAAGTAGTTTTCCTCTTATGTGAACAACAGAACCTTTTCAATGTTTGTGAACAACAGACAGTCTAGACCACTCCATTACTGTATGGTGTTCCTCAGGGTTCAGTCTTGGGTGCCATTCTGTTCCTTAAAAAAAACTGCTTTTATCATCCTGAGAAACATTTCTAAACTAGGGTCATCGTTATCCAAATCTGACATGGAGATAATTATTCATGTTTTTATCTCTTCTTGTTTAGATTGTAGTTCCCTTTTTACTTGTTTTAACAAATCTGCTGTCGCTCGTCTCCAGTTGGTGCAGAACGCTGCTGAGAGGCTTTTAACAGGAACAAATAGAAGGTCTCACATTACACCAGTTTTATATGATCTACATTGGCTCCCTGTTGAATTTAGAATTCATTTTAAAATTTTGGTATTAACTTTTAGAGCTTAAATGGACAGGCCCCCCAGTACATCACAGAAATGCTGATCCCTTATTCTCCAGCCCGCACCCTTCGTTCTTCAGCACTGAACCTTCTAAAGGTCCCTAAGACCCGGTTTAAAACTCGGGGTGACCTTTCCTTTCAGGCCGTAGCCCCCCGGCTGTGGAATGCCCTGCCCCTGTCTCTTCGTGTGACCGCCTCTGTTGATTCCTTTAAAACGCAGCTTAAGACACTTATTCAGACAAGCTTTTAGTTAAATGTTTTTATTTAGGTTTTTTTTATCAGCCGTTCTTGTTTTTATCAGTGGTTTTCATAGTTTTTATTAATCAGCTGTTATTTTTGTTCCATTTTAATTTCATGTTGTATTTTGTACAGCACTTTGTGATTGTCTCCATGATAAGTGCTATATAAATAAAGTAAAAAAACAAAGAACTTGAAATTCAAGAGTTCCTTGGAGGACTGCTGGTTAAAATACATCAAGTACTTTTAGATCTAAATAATTTTCTACAAAATAAAATGAACCTTTGTTCAAGATTTTAAAGTTCAACCAGTTCCACTTCTGAGAATCAAAACTCCCCTGCTCGACAACAAACTCAAAAGGTTTTAATTCATGCTTCAAAAAAGCACAGATCATTTTTAACATTTATTGATACACGTCAGTCCCATTGAGTCACGAGGAATCATTTTCAAGAGACACCTGTTTGAGAGCAGATGATGGAGATTAAGAGCCTTGCTCAAGGGCCCAGAGTGGAGCAGATTACGGTGGATGCTTCACGCATTTATTACATCTAGGCTTTATTACTGCAATTCACTCCTGTTGGTATCAGCCAGAACAACATTGCACGATTACAACTGGTCCAGAACGCAGCAGTCCGATTTCTTACCAGTACACGCAAAAGAGAGCACATTACACCAGTCTTGGCCTCCCTGCACTGGCTACAGGTTCATCTTTGAATCCAGTTCAAAATTCTCCTGTAAGTCTACAAATCGCTGAACAGTCTCAGAATTATTCTCTTTTTCCTGGAAAATCAATCCAATCATGGGATATGTGGTAGGAACCAGCCTTTTTGAACCATTTTACCCAATTTAACAATTACAGGTTGCATTGTGTGTTTTTTCTTAGGGACAGCACAGTTAGGGCGTAGGCCATTTACAGATTGGTGCATCCACACCTAGAGGAATTTGGATTCTCACCCATTTTTGATTTTTATTTCATTCATTATACTGCATTTTTTTAAACGCCTTTTCTTGCACTGCTGCTGGATTTTTGAAAGCTATGAATGTAATCTTATGCAAATTTATGATTAAAAACACAAAGCATTAAAATCTTAAGAGTGTTGGACTCATTTTCCTGATGGCATTTGAATGATACACACTCTTCGTTGAACTTATCCAGGAAGTGCATTGGTTCTGAGATTTTTGGAGGTTTCGAACGGTTACTTAAGTTTGATTTTTGAACAGCATGCCCACATGGCCAACTTGTCCTGGCCTAGGAAAATGACCAGGTCTTGTACCAATTGCAAAACGTTAAATAGAGGAAGAGCAGCCATAATGCAGCATACCTTATGGTAAACTTTGGGATCACTGCTACTTGATAAGAGCTGTGAGGTGAAATAGGGGTGCATCCTGCAAATGAAGGTTGTTAGTGCCTGGTCGAATCTTTCCCGAACCCAGCCTAAGAGGGCCTGACAGTAGTATTGTTTGGGTAATACTCAGAAGTCTAGGGAGGTCCAATTACCGGTTAGACGAGGGCTGGAGGGGTGTTAAACCCTGAAGTAAAAATAAAGTGCTCTATAAATAAAATGATACACCCCCCCCCACACACACACACACACACACACTTCACTTTAAGGGTTGATTCTCCAAATGGAGATCACCTTACTTAAAAATGACTGAACTATCCCTTTAAAGCCTGAGGTCTACATGTGAGCTCTGGGGTTGTTCACAAGGAGCAGATCTCACCAGAACATCGTTTTAAATTAAATGAATGTCTTTAAGCAGTAAAATATAAATGCAGTTGTTGAACAGTCCCGCAAACAACCCAGATACATGAAGTGTTGGACACACAGACTATATTTAGCTCTGCAGGATGAGCCACCTTCGCACCAGGTCATTGTCTCTCAAAGGATTGTGGGAAAGCTCCAGTTGGGGCCGAGCCATCCTGAGGGGGTTCTGGAGCTCGTGTGGCGGCTGTTCGAATATGAAGAGAGTCGTTCGTTACATTTGAAGGATTCAGACGAGTCATTTCATGTCAGACTCTCTAACTCAGTCCACCTGAGTCTTTACACAACAACTCTGTCTTTTTGTCTGTATTCAACAGGAAGCAGCTAAATTTTCATAAAACATCTGTAGCTGGTGCGAGGCGAAGCTTTAGCTGCGTTTACGTTCAGAGCGGGTCAGAGTCGACTGTTCTTACCACACGAGCTCTCGTCGCTGCCGTCGCTGCAGTCCTCGTCTCCGTCGCACTGCCACACCGACGGGAGGCAGCGGCCGTTCCCACACTGGAACTGGTTGGCTTCACATTCAGTCTTCGTACCTGCACAAAAACAAAGAGGAGGAGATGAAGAACTGGTAATCTGGTTTGAACAGTCTGCAGAAACTCCTGCTAAACAGAACAGTTTAACATGAAAACACATGTTCCTCAGAGATCTAACGGTTCCTCCAGTGACCATCATGGAGAAACTTTCCATCCAGCTCCAGTGTAACCTGCTGCGTCCACACTGCTCTAATCTCAATCTGAGCTCACACCTTAATGATCTGCTGCAGAATCAATAATACATGTTGAATATTGAAAAGAAAAATATAATTATGTACTTTAATTTCTTCCTTCATAAACAAGACTTAAAAAAATCTTGTCCAACACAGTTTGTAGCCAATCGTGTTCCCGCCCCCTCCAGCCTCAGACCTCCATGATGCTCCAGCTGCCTGCACAGACCCAACTCCATGAACCGCTCGGCTCCGCAGGCAAACCTTGAATGTTCTGAATGTTCTGAATCTGACGGACCCGGTTCTGGAGAGCAGTCCGTTGCTGCGGTCGTTATGCCACCAACAGAAACACTCTTCTGTAGATTCATTTCATTTTGCATTTGTTTCTTTGGCATACTGTATTTTGTTTTTTGCCAGTCGAGACGGTTCTTCTCGTTTTGAGCAGTTCATTTCATTGTTGACCTCGTGTTGACCTGCATGTGACCAGAAACCTCAACTTAAGGCCTGCAGGCCAACTCTGGCCTTTTAAAACATTTCATCTCGTCTCTTGGGATAAGATTTTAAATCGGACAGAATTGAAGTGATTGAAACTCAGTTTAGACAGGTAGTCCCCGACTTACGAGCGAGTTCCGTCCCTAGGGGGCGCTCGTATGTCAAAAATTCGTAAGTAGGATCATATAGTAAAAATTTTATTTTTTATTTTTTTTTTTATAAATGAATACATGTACAGTACTGTACAGTCACCAAGCACTTAGCCTATCCTAACACAGTTTTTAAAGATGAAGGAATAAGTTGAATTGTCTCCCTTTCACATAAAGGGAGCAAGCTCCCTATGGAGCCTGCAGGGAGGAGGGAGACAATTCAACTGACTCCTTCATCTTTAAAAACTGTGTTAGGATAGGCTAAGTGCTTGGTGACTGTACAGTACTGTACATGTATTCATTTATAATTAAAAAAAAGAAAAAGAGTTAAAAAAAAAAATATATTTTTTTTTTTAATGAGATGCATGCTCGTAAGTCCGGGACCTCGTAAGTCAGAGCGCTCGCAAGTCGGGGACTACCTTGTATCGTGGCAACTGACAATTTGAAAAACAGAAATTGAATCATTTCTTTGATTTTGAAGAATGAATAATTTTTAAAAAAAATGGGGCCGCTCAAATTAGTTAACTCGTAGCAAAAAGATTGAGATCAGTATTGAGTTTAGACCAGAGATTTCTGTAATTTGTATTAATGTTTATTTGTTAAGGCAGAACATATTGTAGTTATAAAATATGCATGAGTCAGGTTTTCATGACTAGTTTGAAAACTGAGGCCTCGTGGGTCATTTTGAGCCACTTAAGTTATGAAACCTTCCAATAATTAACAGCCTGAATTTGGACTAATTCATAATGAGTTTGAAAACAAAGTTTTACTAAAATATAAAATCTGAGCCAGTATGAAGGAATCATCATTAAAAAAAAATTACGTTTACTAAAAACATTCACAAAAAACTGAGCTTCCAGCAAAATAAATCCAACTTTAGATTACCGTACAGTAGTTAAGATTCACTACAACTGAGAATCTTCACCAGCAACTTTAGATGTGTTAAAACAACAAAAAAGAACTGAACTTGCGTATCAGATTAAATTTGTTCCAGTTTGAGATGATGGTTTTATTTCCAGACTCCTGAAGGTTCTTCCAGCGGCGCAGACCGGGCTGCCTCTGACCTCGAGGTTCTTTAGTCTGGACCGGTCCAGGTGGGACAGAGTGAGCTGCTCCGAGGTCAACCAGTGGCTGAAAACTGAAACGTTTCAGTGACAGAAGACCCGAGTTCTGACAGAACCTTGTAAAGTGGGTCAGCAGCTCCTGTAGTCAGAACCGGGGAGCTCCGGGTGTTTTACTCAATAAAGCAACATGTCGTCGACTCTGCGCGAGTGAAACGATGCCCCAGATCTGAACAGAACAGATTTATGGACCCGGGCTGCAGCGGGGACCGGTTCTTGTTCTGATGTTAAGATTAAATTATTTAAAAAATACTCAAAAACTGGGTCAAAGCAGCTTAAACATCTGGCTTACTGTGGAAAAATACCAGAACAAACCATCTGGTTGTTCACAGACATGTTGGACAACTGCAGCAACTCAAACTCTGGCAACCCAGGAGTTGAACGCACGGTTCCTGAAGGCAGCACCACGAGTTCTGATGACCCAGTGGACTGGAGTCAGACGCTGAACTGGACCAAATCACAACATGAGTTTCACATCGCCCAGTCTGTTATTCATTCTCAGAGCTTCAAACCAGTTCCTCAAAACAACTTCAGTTTGAGGCGGTGAGAGACGAGCATCAACCGTCTACGCAGGTAAACGGACTGTACTTGTATACATGTATACAGTATATATATAGCTCCTCTCTCTAATTTCAATCTTATTAAAGACACTCAAAGCTCTTTACAACAATCTGTTTCAGTTATTCATACAGCACTCTAGAGCTCTACAAATAATGATTCGTCATATTCATACACTACAACACTCTACTAGAGCTCTACAAATGATTAATCATATTCATACACTACAACGCTCTACTAGAGCTCTACAAATAATGATTCATCATATTCATACACTACAACACTCTACTAGAGCTCTACAAATGATTCATCATATTCATATACACTACAACACTCTACTAGAGCTCTACAAATAATGATTCGTCATATTCATACACTACAACGCTCTACAAATAATTATTCATCATATTCATACACTACAACACTCTACTAGAGCTCTACAAATAATGATTCATCATATTCATACACTACAACGCTCTACTAGAGCTCTACAAATGATTCATCATATTCATACACTACAACGCTCTACTAGAGCTCTACAAATAATGATTTATCATATTCATACACTACAACACTAGAGCTCTATAAATAAATGATTTTTCATATTCATACACTACGACACTCTACTACTACTAATAATAATGAATAATAATGAATTTAATTTTTAACACACTTTTCATTAATAAAAATCTCAAAGTGCAACAAAAGCAAAAATCAAATAAAACAAGTGATAAAATCAAGTAAAATCAATAATAATATCAACTAAGATCAAAGATAAAATCATGTGGAGGCAGAATAGGCTTGCTTAAAAAGAAAAGTCTTTAAGCCGTTTAAAGTCAACCAGTGACTGTGGAGCTCTCAGGTAGTCAGGGAGGGAGTTCCATAGGCGGGGGGCAGCCACACAGAATGCCCGGTCTCCCATGGTCCTTAATTTGGTTTGTGGAATGTGAAGGAGATTACTGTTCTGTGATCGTAGAGACCGGGTGGATGAATATGGTGCAAGAATGTCCTTTAGATAATCTGGTGAAGTTCTGTGTAAGCATTGATGTGTAATGAGAGCAGTTTTGTACTGAATTCTGTAGGTGACAGGAAGCCAATGGAGGTTATGGAGAATGGGTGTAATATGTTCAAATTTACGAACTCTCAATAAAATCCTTGCTGCACTGTTTTGAATATATTGAAGCTTCTGAAGGTTTTTACCAGGGATTCCAATAAACAGGGAGTTGCAGTAGTCGAGCCTGGAGGAGACAAAGGCATGGACGAGTTTCTCAGCATCAGGAAAAGTCAGAGATGGGCGAAGTCTGGAGATGTTTCGAAGATGGAAGAAGCAGGTTTTAAACAGATGCTTAATGTGATTTTCAAATGTAAGATGAGAGTCCATTTTTATTCCAAGATTTGTAACAGAGGTGGAGAGGGGGATGTCTTGACCAGAGAAGGAGATTGTTGTTAAAGTTGATGTTTGTATCTGGTGAGGGGTGCCAATCATTATGGCCTCAGTCTTGGAGCAGTTTAATTGAAGTTCTGATTCATCCATGCCTTTATTTCCTCCAGGCAGGCAGAGAGGGCAGTGAGTGAAGATGGAGATGGGGATGATGAGGATGATCCAGTCCTGATGTAAAGCTGTGTGTTGTCGGCATAGCAGTGAAAAGAAATGTTGAACTGATTAATAATTTGACCTAAAGGCAGCATGTAAAGGGAAAACAGCAGGGGACCCAGAACTGACCCTTGAGGGACACCACAGGAGACAGACTGTCTGCGAGAAGTGGCATTGCCAAGACTAACACATTCCAGCCTATTTGAGAGGAAAGATTTGAACCAGTCCAGGACAGCGTCTACTGGAGCTTTACAATGATTTTTCATATTCATACACAACACTCTACTATTATTAATAATAATAATAATAATAACAATAACAATAATAATAATAATAACAATAATAATAACAATAATAATAATAATAATAATAATAATAATGAATTCAATTTATAACGCACTTTTCATTAGTGAAAATCTCAAAGCGCTACACACATTGAATGCTACACACATTCATACACCGGTAGCGGCAGACTACCATGCAAGGTGCTTTCCAGTCCTACCGGGAGCAACTCGGGGTTAAGTGTCTTGCCCAAGGACACAACGACACATGGTGTGGGGAACCGGGATTCGAACCGCCAACCTTCCGATCAGGGGATGACTGCAATTACCACTACGCCACGGCCGCCCTACTAGAGCTCTACAAATAATGATTTTTCATATTCATACACTACAACACTACCAGAGCTCTACAAATAATGATTTTTCATATTCATACACTACAACACTACCAGAGCTCTCCAAATAATAATCAATGATTTTTTTCATATTCATACACTACTAGACATTTATTTGTGACTCAGTGAATTATTTGTCTATTACTTTATTTTAATTGTTTTTTATGGATTTTTTGTGTATGTTTATGGACCTTTTTTGTGTCTGAAATAAAGTTTGATTGATTGATACTAGAGCTCTCCAAATAATCAATGATTTTTCATATTCATACACTACAACTCTACTAGAACTCTACAAATAATTATTTTTCATATTCATACACTGATGGGACCGAGGCATGAGAGGCTCCGTCTTGCCCAAGGACACTTAGACCAGCATGTGACTGCTGGTCGAATCAATCATCGTTTGCTTTTCATTTAATCTGTTCATGAAGTGTTCATTATGAGCGACTTGGCGGAATGGTTGTCACCCGTCACATCCGGGTTTCAAACCAAGATAACAGAAACAGTCTTTATTGTCCCACAGATCCAAGAAACAAGTTCACTTTAGTCAAATGACGAGAGAGCAGACTTTCAGCCACTACCACACCAAACTTCAGCCACTACCACACCAAACTTCAGCCACTACCACACCAAACTTCAGCTACTACCACACCAAACTTCAGCCACTACCACACCAAACTTCAGCCACTACCACACCAAACTTCAGCTCAACGTTTAAAAACAGCAGAGTTGCAACCAGCACATCAGCTGCAGTGGCCATCTTGAACTGAACCAACTTGTGAAAGAAGGCAATGATGTAATTTAACCTAAAACTGTGTTAGTGATCATGAGGTTCGCTGCAGACTCTGCAAATAGAAACTGTCAACAAAAAAAAACATGACTACCTGTCAGCAGGTGATCGAGTAACATTAAGAGCAGTTAATTGAACATGATTAGCCAGCTTTAGGTCGTATCTAGATGCATCAAAGGGTTGTCAGTAAAATATCTCCGGAACCAATGGACTGACTAACGCTATCTGGAAGTTTCTGGATAAACTTCTGCAGCCGCGCCACGGCCAGTCAACCTTAAAGGAGACCACATATAGGTCTTTAAAAATTTTATTTTATGTCTGTGTGCTATCTTGACAATATTAATTCATTTTAATACACAAATTCTTAGATAATTAATTATACCATTTTTAATTCTGCCATTTTTAACTTTTGTTTTGAACGACCGGTTTCTGATACAAGTTCTGAAGTCCACGCCCTTCAAAGATCTGTTTACGCCCTCTGCACAGCCAGTATCTGTAATGTGTTGTTGTTTTAAAATTAGCTCTTTTTTTATTACTCATTTGACTTACTGTTAGTGCTAGCTTAAAGCCCCACTGACGCCAAAATTACACTACCAGTACTTGCGGTCCGCTCCGCAGGTCGCAGCTGAGCATCTCAAACTCCAGTTTCCACTACCTCCGCTCTGCTCAGGTCTGCCTGCATGCGCCGCTCCGAGACGCATGCGCGGGATTTGCGAGATCGCGCGATAAATCAAGTGATAAATAAGTAAGTCAGAACAAAACAATTCATTCGGTGGAAGAAGGAGAACAACAGTAGAGACTGCTGCCTTGATCTTCTCTCGTAAATGAGCGACAGGACATGGTTTGAGCAACAGGAAGTGAGGTATTACATTTTCAGAATAAAATACTTTATTTATTTATTTCTTGTATTGCGTTTGTAGGCGTAGTCATAAATGATAGTTTGACAGCATTTTTGTACAAATAAATCCGTATAGAGCTAGGATTAGTCCGCCCGTGGTGATTTTATTTTGTAAATACGGAAGTTGTGCTCGTTCCTTTTCCTGTTGGTGCGACGTAATCTTCAAAAGTTGACTCCGCACAGCTCCGGCGTCCGGCAGAAATAGAAAAAGAAAAATTTCTAATTTTGACGGACTGCCGTCCGCTCTCCGCTGCTCGCCGCTGCCGTGCGGAGCCAGTGTAAATTCTGTCATTGATTATAATGGGTGCGTATTTGCTGCGGTCGTCGGACCGGAGCGGGGCGGAGCCGCAACGCGTGTGGTGTAATTTTGGCGTGACATGATTTTTTAATTTTCTTAAAATTGCTCAAAATATATATATTTTATCATTTAAATATGTTCATTTTTGCTAACAATATGATAAATCACTTTAATTTTGCTTTAAAAATGATTTTGAACTTCAAGCCGTGTTTAATCATGGGAAATCCGATTACACACGAACGCACCATCTGTGACGTCACACCGGGCAGAGCTCTGGGCTTGTCACAGTGTGCAGGTATGAGCAGCTCGACATGAAGGTAAGTCTGATACAGCTTCAGACCTAAATTAGATCCTGTTGTTTCTTGTTCCATCACCCAAACTATTTTCTGCTTCCCAAAATGAAGACAAATAACTCAAATCTTCACATAGATTGATTAATTGTCCGCTATTAAAGAGACCAGAGCCCTCTACCTGTCACTACGTCACAGATGCTGCGTTCGTGTGTAATCGGATTTCCCATGATTAAACACAGTTTGAAGTTCAAAATCACTTTTAAAGTAAAATTAAAGTGATTTGTCATTTTGTTTGCAAAAAATAACATATTTAAATGAAAATATATATATATTTTGAGCAATTTTATGAATAGTAAAAAAATCATGTCAGTGGACCTTTAAGATAACTTACCGAAACCCGTCTGAGCGCGCCGCAATTTGCTGCTCCTTTTAGCATGAGACCACCCGAATCCGAAGCTAATGTTAGCTTGTTCCTCTTCCGGTGTTCGCCAGCTCCGCTCGTTGCACGCGGAGATTTTGGGAGTTATCGCTGTTCCAGTCAAGACAACACAAAGTTCACCAAGTGTCTCCCGTAAATTAATCCGTAAGGAGAAGGTCCTCGCTGCTGCGAGGCTGCAGCGAGGCTGTACAGTTGAAGCTCCGCTCCATCGCGCCAGAAGCAGTGTCCCGTTGCCGCCGGTCCCTACGCCGGGGGTCCGCTCGTTTAATTTTTGCCGGCTGCGCGTTGGGAGCGATCGCAAATACACTAAAAATTGAACTAAAACATAAAAATAACAATTATACTTTATTTATAAAGCCATTTAAAAAAAACACAGCTGCAACAAAGTGCTGTACACATGAAATTAAGAACATATAAACAAAAGATGAGATGAAATCATGAAAAACAACAGTCATGTGTTTAATACAGAAGTGGGTTGAGCCTAACCAGGGGTTGCTAGGTGAGGGGCTGGACTCAGGTTTGAGGTGGTTGGCTGCGGTTTGTGACGTCACAAACCGCAGGAAGTGGGAAACGAAGTGTATTTATCAAAGATAAATAAATCTACTTAGAGTAAATAAACCACTGGGTGCATTTTTTTGGCCTTAGGACTGTTTTTTTATGAAGTAAATACCCAAAGTTGAGTAAAAAAAAACATTAAAAAGTGAATTTTGAATATGTGGTCCCCTTTAAACAGTGTTTCAGACGAGGAGCTAAAAACTGGCATAGTAGCTGAGAGTCATCCAACAGGCTGCTCAAGATCTTCGCTTAAAAGTGGACCTGCTGGTGTCAGCCCTGTGTTAGCAAAATATCTCAACCCACTGGATGGACACACTTGAAGCCATCTTAGCTTCAAAATGTCTCTTTCCTACTTTAAGATGCTCAGTTTCCTCCTAAAAATGACTTGTCAACCCCACAGTTTTCAGTTCTCCTTAGAATAAATTAAATTCACCTCTTCACCTCTTTGGACCGGCACCTGATTCCTTTGTTTACAATCAAGATTTTAGACTCAGTATCTGAAGTACAGAAACAAAATAAAGTCAAGATTTTTACTTTTTGCAATGCCCTGGTCTTGCTCTGCTCAGTTTGGTCACATTTCTCTAAACTGAAGTTACTGGAGGAATCATCCACTGCAGGTAAGATATTACAGTTTATATCTTCAACATGAAACCATTTCAAATAAATAAATTATAACCAATCAGATAATTGCTTTAAAACCATTTTTTTAATAAAGCACTTTTGTTGATAAAATGCTTTTATACAAACTAAAATAAAAAGAAAACAAAACTGCTACAAAAATAAAAGTTGTTTGCATCAATACCAAAGCTGAAATATTCAACTTTATAAACTTTAGCTGTTGTAAACAGCCAACCTTCATTTTAAGTATTTTTTTTAAAACAAAATGACTAAATTGATGTCATAACCTTCATTTTAAGTATTTTTTTAAACAAAATGACTAAATTGATGTCAGTAACTTACATTTTAGTTTGTTCAAACCATAAAAGTGCATGTCATCTGTTCTGTATTGAAACAACCAGTTTGTGCTGAAGAGGGACAGTTTATTAGAGCTAATTAATGTTAAAAAGTTAATTTACACGAGAGAAAAATAAAATTCAGTTTAGGTCAGAAATAAGCAGTGAAGGAGTTTCAATAAACTAAAGCTTTTTCAAATGATACTTTAAAAAAAAGGTACAGTATAAATAAAGTGACTTAAATTAGACCACTGAGCTCTTATCCAGGCGAAAAGGCTGCAAAATTGACCCACTTTAAGACTTAATTATTATTGTTTTTTTTAAATCTCAGAAATAAAATAATTACTAACCCCACAAACAGAAACACAGAATGTGAACATTTACTTTAATCTGTTCATTTAAAAACATTTATAATTAGAGGTAATTGGTTGAATGAGCACCTGGTGCGAGTTGGGCCTCCGATTACTCATTATCGAACAGTTTATAGAAATTAAAATAATCTCGAGTTTAATCTGGTTCCTCTTGAACAAATCTGTGAAACGCACAAAAGTCACGCGCTAAAATGACGCAATTTGGCGTGTTTTTTTTTCTACGGTGAACTGAAGCTAACGAGTCCCGGGAAGGAGCCGCTGAAGGCGGTCACTCCTTCACGGAGCAGCCGGGAACAGGTGCACGGCTAAACGTTAGCTAACCCGGACCGAACCGGTCCGAGCCCAGACCCACACGGAGCGAGGCGGACACTCACCGTGGACGGTACCGTGGAGCTGGAGACTCGTTAGCAGCAGCAGGATCCACGGAGAGCACGCCACCATCTCGGTGCTGCTAGCTGCCGCAGCTCTTCTTCTTCGGTGGTTTTTAATCTGTCGTGGAGTCCACCACGCGCGAGCCGAGCCGAACACGACGGACACGGACCCCGAGTCAGCAGCTGTCTGTGGAGCAGCTGAGACCTGAAGAGGAGATCCTGCACGCGCGCGACACTCGCCCTTTTATTGCGTCCTACAACCACGCGCCGGGCTCCCGCCCCGCCCCCTCTGAGACGTCTTCAGAAAGACTGTTGTATTTACAGTTTGATGCATTTACTAATACTGTACATGAAAAGGATAAAACCTCTGAAAATATTCCACTTTTAAATCTGTTGTGTCTTAAATAAAAATACTTATTTATGAAAATGCACTGAAATATACCAGCATCAGGGGCGGATCTAGAGATTTTTCTACGAGGGCCGGCAGGGTGGCACATCAAAATCCCAATTAAAAAAACAAATGTTTTTTTACCTGTTGCAATTTAGACTATTCTATCTATCTATCTATCTATCTATCTATCTATCTATCTATCTATCTATCTATCTATCTATCTATCTATCTATCTATCTATCTATCTATCTATCTATCTATCTATCTATCTATCTATCTATCTATCTATCTATCTATCTATCTATCTATCTATCTGTCTGTCTGTCTGTCTGTCTGTCTGTCTGTCTGTCTATCTATCTATCTATCTATCTATCTATCTATCTATCTATCTATCTATCTATCTATCTATCTATCTATCTATCTATCTATCTATCTATCTATCTATCTATCCATCCATCCATCCATCCATCCATCCATCTATCTATCTATCTATCTATTTTTTTTTTTCTGTGCTAAGAGCTTTTGGGTTTGATGAAGGTTTTATTTCTTTATTGGGTTTGTTATATAATGAAGTGTCTTCTGTTGTTAAAGTAGGGGGAGGCCTAAGTTGTCCTGTCAAGGTGCAGAGAGGCATTCGACAAGGGTGCCCTATTTCTGGACAGTTGTATTCGATTGCTGTTGAACCACTTTTGCACAAGGTCCGTTCCACTCTTACTGGTATTATTTTTCCAGGTTTGTCTTTTCATACAGGTTTAGTAGTTTCAGCTTATGCTGATGATGTAAACATTTTCATTAAGAACCAGAATGATGTTACAGCTCTGATACACTGTTTGGACCTTTATGAAAAAGCGTCATCCGCTAAAGTGAACTGGGAAAAAAGTTCTGCGTTAAAACTTGGCCCATGGACAAATAACAATTTGCCGATATTACCGGGCAATATCAGATGGGTTGACCAAGGTTTAAAATTCTTGGGTGTTTTTTTGGGGACAGATACCTTTGTGGAGAAAAATTGGGAAGGTGTTACGGAGAGAGTGTGTGCCAGATTATCTAGATGGAAATGGCTGCTGCCTCAGCTGTCTTACAGGGGGAGGGTTCTGGTTGCAAATAACTTGGTTGCTTCGGCCCTCTGGCATAAACTGACTGTACTCACACCACCATCTTGTCTTATAAGAGATATCCAAAGGACTCTAGTGGACTTCTTCTGGTCTGGACGACATTGGGTGAAAGCTGCAGCCTTGTACCTGCCAGTACAGGAGGGAGGTCAAGGACTCATAGACATAACCTCACGGATCACAGCTTTCCGGCTTCAAACATTGCAGAAACTACTAGGGGTGTAACGGTACGCTAAAATCACATTTCGGTTCGGTTCAATTACAAGGAGGGCTCGGTTCGGTTTATTTTCGGTTTATTTTCGGTACAAAAAAAAAAGACAAAGTAAAGACTTACAAAATGTTTATTTTGAAAATATGCCAAAAATATGTTTGTATTGTATTGTAGTAATAAATAAAAGTGACCCATTTGGATGATATTTTAAATAAACAGCACTCTACAATAAATTCATTCATTCATTCATTCAACCTTTATTTATACAGGCTAGCCTCGTTGAGTCACGGGGACTCATTTACAAGAGGGACCTGTCTCACTCACACCAAACAACCATCCACTCTCACACTCACACCTAGGGTCAATTTAGAGTCACCAATCAGCCTAACAAGCATGTTTTTTGGTCTAAATAAATTATATTAAAAATAATAAAAATCTTAATGAATACAATAACAGTCAGAACCAGAACAATAAGCAGCAACAGACTGTTTACAATCTTAACTAATAAAGTTTTTGTCCAGTAGCACCAGTGTGGCTGTATTTGTCCTCATTACTCACAACCTCTTCTTGGTGGGACTGGTCCTGGAACAGTTCCAGAGTTCAATTCAGTCATCACACACTTCTTAGCTGCAGCAGGTGATCTCTGGTGGATTTCCCTGAAGTGGAAGGAGAGCAGCTACCTCTGTAACTGGAAATACTGGAAATAAAACACAGAGGTAAAAAAATAAGTTAATAAGATTATAATTTTAAATAATAATAAATTATAAATAATAATTATAATAAAATAACAATACCTCTTGAACGGTTGAATATCTCACTCATCATCAGGGCAGGGTTTAAATCAGCTCCAGGACTTGTTGACCATCAGTTTTAGTTTTTTCATAAAGAGCTGAACTTTTTGACTTAAGTGTTGACGTGATGGATGTCTCATAGCAAGGATCAACTGTGCATTAAAAACTTTCAGACTTAGATTCAGAGCTTTAAAAACTCATACAGTTTGTGTTATTGATCTGGACCCATCTAAATTACCTGATGAAGTTGTTTAAATGCAGCTGTGTTGTTAGCGCACTTTGTAGAAGTTGTTTAAATGCAGCTGTGTGGTTAGCGTACTTTGTAACAGCTCGTTCACGTTCTGATGACGTAGTTTCCAGCGCGTTCACGTTAGACGTGTTGCTGCTGCAGATCCAGTCTTCATGAAAAAACGTCCACACACACAGCTTTGTGCGCTCGTCTTTTAACAAGAAAACCATAACGTTAACAAACAGGAAACCGCAGCGAGAAGCTAACGGCTAATGCTGCGCGTGCTGCGAGATAATAGCTCCGTGCTGAAACGCGCCCAGGAAATTTTGTTCCGCGGCGCACATATTAACATTCAATGAGTGAAAAAATAACCGTTTCGGTACAGCACGTTCGGTTCGGTCCACCTCCGTACCTTTTCGGTTCGGTACACCAACTACAACCGTTACATGCCTAGAAACTACTATACTGTATGGTGTTGGACTACCGTGGCTAGATACTGCACGTCTTCTGTTAAGGAAAGCAGGCCGTCTTGGCTATGATAAACATATTTTCCTGCTACGCCAAGGATCTTTGGACTTAACAGGTCTCCCACGTTTTTACCAATCAGTTTTAAATGCTTGGCAGATCCTCACCTTTGAGAGAAGAAAGGATGTGAAACCTGGGATGTGGGTTTTTGAAGAACCTCTGTTTGAAAACAGTTTCTTCTCGACACAGCTGCTCTCGTCTGTTACGCTGAGATCTAAGATGAGAGAAGTGGGCTGTGTGAAGTTGGGTCATCTCATGAAGCTGTCTGTGTCCTGTCTCACGGAGCAACTAGAGGTGCGATCTCAAAGACTTGTGCAAAGACTGAAAGAAGAAACATGTGCTTCTCTGCCAGATTCTATCAAAGCGTTTGCTTTTAATAGTTCTCTGTCTGACCAATGGGATGATGAGTGTGAGTATGAGTTTCCTTCCCTAATTGTCTCTCCTGCAGTGGATCAGTGGCAGGATGAGACAGAAAAGTTGCTGTCCCTCCAAGACTCACCACTAGGATGTTTTCAAGGCTTGGGAAAGAAAGTCCTGTACACTATTTGTGTGAAGGTCCTGAACTTACGCTCGTTGGCAGAAGTGGCGGTGTCGAAGTGGACTGGGTTTTTTGACACCGGCTCTACCCCGAGAGGCTGTTGGCGGTCCCTGTACAAGTCCCCCATTGAGAAACGGATGGGCGACCTCCAGTGGAGGATTGTGCATGGGGCCATAGCTACAAACAGGTATCTGGCACACCTTAATCCTGACATTAGTGTTTCATGTCCTTATTGTTCCCAAGAAGAAACATTGTACCATATTTTTATTGAATGCTTACGACTGAATCCTTTACTTGTTCTTTTGGATAATCTGTTTGGTGGTTTGGGTGTACAGTTCTCTAACCAAATTTTTATCTATGGTCCACGGTACAGCGCAAAGAAAAAACAAGTTCACATTCTCTTAAATTTCATTTCTGGTACTGCAAAATTGGCAATATGGATATCAAGAAGGAACAAAATCAATCAGCAACAAACAGATGATGCTCGTGTTTTATTTGAAAGACTGGTAATTGCTCGAGTCCGTGTGGAATTTGAGTATTTTAAGTTGACAAAAAACATGGACGTCTTTGTTAATAAGTGGGGTATTAACAATGTTTTGTGTTCAGTGGATGACTCATGTTTAGAGTCAGAGAGTCAGAGAGAATTTATTGTCATTTGCACCGCATGTAGTACATGTGTTGAAAACGAGATTATGTACACAGGGTCCCAGTTACATCCAACAACAAATGCAAGAGAAAAACAATAATAACATCTAGAATTAACTAAGAGAAACATCAACTAGTAATACACTAAGCCCTAATGTAGTAGAAAAACATCATTATAAACAGCAGCACGAACATGAGTCATTATGAGCAGATGGTCACAGATGAACGCAGCAACAAGAAACAGATCAGTATCAACATGATGTGACATTTTGCAGTGTTTATTCTTATTATTTATTTATTCATGAGTCTGACAGCCTCAGGGTAGAAGCTGTTCCTCAGTCTAGTGGTTCTACATTTGATGCTCCTCAACCTCCGTCCCGAGGGGAGTGGTGCAAAGAGTGAGTGTGCTGGGTGAGTGAGGTCTTTCATGATGCAGGTGGCTCTTTTTCTGCATCTGGAGGTGTAAATGTCTGTGATGGTGGGGAGACTGACTCCCACAGACTTCTGTGCAGCCTTCACCACTCTCTGTAGAGCTTTCCTCTCTGCAACTGTGCAGCCTCCATGCCACACGTTGATGCTGGAGCACAGGACGCTCTCCACTGCACACCTGTAGAACGAGGTGAGGACTGAGCTTCTCAGACCAGCTCGTCTCAGCCGTCTGAGGAAGTAGAGTCTTTGATGTCCTTTCTTGATCAGGCTGGTGGTGTTGTTGCTCCAGCTGAGGTTATCATTCAAGTGTACACCCAGGTACTTGTAGCTGGAGACCACCTCCACCGCAGATCCACCTATATACAGTGGGGTGTGGGTGTGTTTGTTCCTTCTGAAGTCCACAATCATCTCCTTCGTCTTCTTCACATTCATGTGAAGGTTGTTCTCTTTGCACCAGCTCTCCAGATGTTCCACCTCCTGTCTGTAGCTGGATTCATCATTATCTGTGATGCATCCCACCACAGCTGTATCATCTGCAAACTTAACAATATGACAGCCTGGATGTGTGGCTGTACAATCATATGTGAGCAGAGTGAACAGAAGAGGGCTCAGCACACATCCTTGAGGAGAGCCAGTGCTGAGGGTGATGGTGGAGGAGGTATTTACTTTTTGATTTTTTTTTAACTTTTACTGTACCATGTTTGACAAAAAACATGGATGCCTTTGTTAATAAGTGGGGTATTAACAATGTTTTGTGCTCAGTGGATGACTCATGTTTAGTATTTACTTTGATTTCTTAACTTTTACCATGTTTTATCTGTATTGACTGTTGGAGTGTGAAATAAAAGACTTTTAAAACTCAAACTCTATCTATCTATCTATCTATCTATCTATCTATCTATCTATCTATCTATCTATCTATCTATCTATCTATCTATCTATCTATCTATCTATCTATCTATCTATCTATCTATCTATCTATCTATCTATCTATCTATCTATCTATATCTATCTATCTATCTATCTATCATCTATCTATCTATCTATCTATCTATCTATCTATCTATCTATCTATCTATCTATCTATCTATCTATCTATCTATCTATCTATCTATCTATCCATCTATCCAATCCATCTATCCATCCATCCATCCATCTATCCATCTATCTATCTATCTATCTATCTATCTATCTATCTATCTATCTATCTATCTATCTATCTATCTATCTATCTATCTATCTATCTATCTATCTATCTATCTATCTATCTATCTATCTATCTATCTATCTATCTATCTATCTATCTATCTATCTATCTATCTATCTATCTATCTATCTATCTATCTATCTATCTATCTATCTATCTATCCATCCATCCATCCATCCATCCATCCATCCATCCATCCATCCATCCATCCATCCATCCATCCATCCATCCATCCATCTATCTATCTATCTATCTATCTATCTATCTATCTATCTATCTATCTATCTATCTATCTATCTATCTATCTATCTATCTATCTATCTATATCTATCTATCTCTCTCGCTCTCTCTCTATATATATACACACTATATAAAAAAAATATATATATACAGTATACAGTTTTCATGTCTATTGTTCATAAGTTTTGCTAGCATTTTGCTACGTTTCCTTTTTAAGCAAGCATAATGCTGCATTTTTCATTCAGCCTTTATTTATACAGCTTAGGGGACTCATTTACAAGAGAGACCTGAAGAGAGAGACCATGATTTTAACAAAGCGTGATGACAGCAATGGACAAAAGAAGACAATCATAAAAAGCTTACAAATTGAAAAGAACAAATAAAAGAAAATGGTATTAAAAAACGGCTAGTTTGTAAGGCGGTGTAGAAAACTAAAAACAAGAACTTACAGGAACTTGCACAGGAACTTAACAGATGTTTGAAGCCACTTACAGGGGTGAAGGTCGAGAGCTTCAGATTTTTTTGCGAGATATTCCAGGAAACCGGAGCGGAGTAGGAGAAGGCCGTTTTGCCAAGTTCAGTTCTCACTGAGGGAACACTGCAGGTAATCATGTCCTGAGAGTGCACGCTGTAGCTGCACTCACGCAGAGACATGTAGGAGGAGATGTATGAAGGCAGCAGACCAAGAAGTGAAAGATGAAAATGTACCAGTGGAAGAGTCTGCGTGAGGTTAATGATGTCCAGTTAACCAGTGAATACAGGGTGCAGTGGTGGGTACGATAATCACAGCCAGTTATGAATCTTAGTGCACCATGATAGACAACATCCAACATCTGCAGGGTGCTTGTAGGAGCATTCATGTAGAGAATGTCACCGTAATCAATGGAGGGAAGGAAAGTCACAGTTACAAGACGTTTCCTAGCATTCAGTGTTAGACAGGATTTATTTCTGAAAAAGAAACCCAGTTTAACTTTCAGTTTCTAGGTTTTCCACGTGGAGCTTAAAAGAGAGATGCGAATCAACCAAGATACCCAAATACAGGTAGTCCTCGGGTTACGACGTTTCGGGGTTACGTCACGCATCTCATAAAAATATATATATATATATTTTGAAAAGCATGTTACGGATGTACTTCCTGTTTGACAGTGGAAGTAGCAGTAGCTTGACGCAACGGAAAAACACAGAGAGAGACCCGCTCTGGACCGAGTTTCACGGCACAAACAGCAAAGCAGTGGAGGTAAAGACCTTACTGGACAGAGGTTGACAGCGGTTTTAGAATGGAATACGGCCGATTGACCGAGCTGACGGTGGTTTTACGTCGTAAACAAAAGGTGCACGGAGGTGGAGACGGCAGAAACAGTGAGCTGGACCGGAGGTGCAACGAGCTAACATGCTAACAGACCTTGCTGTGTAACCGCTGTGGACCGCGTGAAGCAGCAGGAAGCTTCAGAGCTCGGTGGTGCAACAAGCTAACATGCTAACAGACGGAGGAAGAATTCACCAGCTCCCAGTAAGAAATTAACGATTTTTTCCTTCATTATGGCTCCAAATGTACCGTATGTGTTTTTTGATAATTATGTAGGGTACTGTGTTAGGATAGGCTTGTCACGGTTTCACTCAGAGAGCGTGTTAAAACCCAGTGGCGCAGACGGAAACGCAGGAGGCAAGAGATTGTAAAATAAATACTTTTAATAACAAATAAACAAGGCTGTCGTGGCAGCAATACTCACAGGAGCTGTGGCGAGAGACATAAGGATTTACCAGACTATGCAGCGACAATGAATGAGACACAGGCAGGGCTTATGTACTCACAGCCAAGACAAGGCAAAATCACAAACACCTGGGGACAATTAACGAAAACACAGAGCAGGACCGGGAAGCTAAACTGAGTCTTGGAGTAATGTCTGAACTAGGGAAACTGACTACTACAACTAACAGACAAGACTGGGAAACTAAATCTGAAACATGAAGTAAACCAGGATGATGAGTAAATAAACATGGAGACTGAACAAGGAAAACTAACTACTAAAACTAACAGACAAGACTGGGAAACTAAATATGAAATATGACGTAAACCAGGATGATGAGTAAATAAACATGGAGAATGAACTAGGAAAACATGGAGACTGAACTAGGAAAACTAACTAAACTAACAGACAAGACTGGGAAACTAAACCTGAAACATGAAGTAAACCAGGATGACAAGTAAATAAACATGGAGACTGAACTAAGAAAAACTAACTACTAAAACTAACAGAACAGGAACTGACTAATAAGAAAACATCACAAGGGGGACAGACATGACCAATAGGATGAAAACATCACAAGGGGGACAGAATTGACCAACAGGACGAGCCATCCTTACAGTACCCCCCCTCAAAGACACCCGCAGGTGTCCCCAAGAAAAAACACCCAAAAACCCAGGGCGGGAGGAAACTGCAAGGAAGGAGGGCACGAGGAAGACAAGGGACACAAGGACAACACAAGGGCACGAAAACCAGAACAAAACTACGGTAGCTAAACACAAAGATCAAAACTAGAAACACAAAAAACATTTCCTAGCATCGTGGCCAGGAAGTCGACAGCAGACAAGACCCCTCAGGCGGACGACCGGAGGACAGTCCGTCGCGCAGGACCCCATCCGGTGGACGACCGGGGGGCCGTCCATCGTGCAGAACCCTATCAGGAGGACGACCACGAGGTCGACCACCAGGCGAGCCGGGCACAAAGTCAGCAGGCGAGCCGGGCACCAAGTCAGCAGGCGAGCCGGGCACGAAGTCAGCAGGCGAGCCGGGCACGAAGTCAGCAGGCGAGCCATGCACGAAGTCAGCAGGCGAGCCGGGCACGAAGTCAGCAGATGAGCCAGGCACGAAGTCAGCAGACGAGCCGGCAACAGAAGTCGATGAGACAACAGGCGAAGAGACGAGGTCGAGCGCAGAGCCTCTGTCGACCGTAAAGTTGACAGGCGCAGAGACATCAGGCATAGAGACGTCGAGCGTTGAGACGAGAGTCGAGGCGTCGAGCGTTGAGACGAGAGTCGAGACGTCGGGCGTTGAGACGAGAGTCGAGACGTCGGGCGTTGAGACGAGAGTCGAGACGTCGGGCGTTGAGACGAGAGTCGAGACGTCGGGCGTTGAGACGAGAGTCGAGACGTCGGGCGTTGAGACGAGAGTCGAGACGTCGGGCGTTGAGACGAGAGTCGAGACGTCGGGCGTTGAGACGAGAGTCGAGACGTCGGGCGTTGAGACGAGAGTCGAGACGTCGGGCGTTGAGACGAGAGTCGAGACGTCGGGCGTTGAGACGAGAGTCGAGACGTCGGGCGTTGAGACGAGAGTCGAGACGTCGGGCGTTGAGACGAGAGTCGAGACGTCGGGCGTTGAGACGAGAGTCGAGACGTCGGGCGTTGAGACGAGAGTCGAGACGTCGGGCGTTGAGACGAGAGTCGAGACGTCGGGCGTTGAGACGAGAGTCGAGACGTCGGGCGTTGAGACGAGAGTCGAGACGTCGGGCGTTGAGACGAGAGTCGAGACGTCGGGCGTTGAGACGAGAGTCGAGACGTCGGGCGTTGAGACGAGAGTCGAGACGTCGGGCGTTGAGACGAGAGTCGAGACGTCGGGCGTTGAGACGAGAGTCGAGACGTCGGGCGTTGAGACGAGAGTCGAGACGTCGGGCGTTGAGACGAGAGTCGAGACGTCGGGCGTTGAGACGAGAGTCGAGACGTCGGGCGTTGAGACGAGAGTCGAGACGTCGGGCGTTGAGACGAGAGTCGAGACGTCGGGCGTTGAGACGAGAGTCGAGACGTCGGGCGTTGAGACGAGAGTCGAGACGTCGGGCGTTGAGACGAGAGTCGAGACGTCGGGCGTTGAGACGAGAGTCGAGACGTCGGGCGTTGAGACGAGAGTCGAGACGTCGGGCGTTGAGACGAGAGTCGAGACGTCGGGCGTTGAGACGAGAGTCGAGACGTCGGGCGTTGAGACGAGAGTCGAGACGTCGGGCGTTGAGACGAGAGTCGAGACGTCGGGCGTTGAGACGAGAGTCGAGACGTCGGGCGTTGAGACGAGAGTCGAGACGTCGGGCGTTGAGACGAGAGTCGAGACGTCGGGCGTTGAGACGAGAGTCGAGACGTCGGGCGTTGAGACGAGAGTCGAGACGTCGGGCGTTGAGACGAGAGTCGAGACGTCGGGCGTTGAGACGAGAGTCGAGACGTCGGGCGTTGAGACGAGAGTCGAGACGTCGGGCGTTGAGACGAGAGTCGAGACGTCGGGCGTTGAGACGAGAGTCGAGACGTCGGGCGTTGAGACGAGAGTCGAGACGTCGGGCGTTGAGACGAGAGTCGAGACGTCGGGCGTTGAGACGAGAGTCGAGACGTCGGGCGTTGAGACGAGAGTCGAGACGTCGGGCGTTGAGACGAGAGTCGAGACGTCGGGCGTTGAGACGAGAGTCGAGACGTCGGGCGTTGAGACGAGAGTCGAGACGTCGGGCGTTGAGACGAGAGTCGAGACGTCGGGCGTTGAGACGAGAGTCGAGACGTCGGGCGTTGAGACGAGAGTCGAGACGTCGGGCGTTGAGACGAGAGTCGAGACGTCGGGCGTTGAGACGAGAGTCGAGACGTCGGGCGTTGAGACGAGAGTCGAGACGTCGGGCGTTGAGACGAGAGTCGAGACGTCGGGCGTTGAGACGAGAGTCGAGACGTCGGGCGTTGAGACGAGAGTCGAGACGTCGGGCGTTGGCGTTGTGACGAGAGTCGAGACGTCGGGCGTTGCGACGAGAGTCGAGACGTCTGGCGTTGATTCATCGAACGTAAGGACGTTATCGATGTGAAGACCCTCCATTATCGTGGAGGCATCTGCGATATGGAGACTCTCTGTAGAGGTGGAGGTGTCCGTCGACCCGGGATCCTCCGTAGACGTGGAGGCGTTCGTTGCGCCGGGACCCTCCGTAGACCGAGACAGGGCAGCACCCTCTGGAGCCGGAGACAGGGCAGCGCCCTCTGGAGCCGGAGACAGGGCAGCCCTCTGGAGCCGGAGACAGGGCAGCGCCCTCTGGAGCCGGAGACAGGGCAGCGCCCTCTGGAGCCGGAGACAGGGTAGCGCCTTCTGGAGCTGGAGACAGGGCAGCGCCCTCTGGAGCCGGAGACAGGGTAGCGCCCTCTGGATGAGAGACCACTGGCCAACAGGAAACATGGGAGGTGTCCTCCTGGACCCCCCCGAGACAGGAAACATGGGAGGCGTCCACCTGGACCCCCCCAAGACAGGAAACGTGAGGGGCTCCCTCCAGGGACCCCTCGAGACAGGAAACGTGAGGGGCTCCCTCCAGGGACCCCTCGAGACAGGAAACATGGGAGGCGTCCTCCTGGACCCCCCCGAGACAGGAAACATGAGGGGCTCCCTCCAGGGACCCCTCGAGACAGGAAACATGAGGGGCTCCCTCCAGGGACCCCTCGAGACAGGAAACATGGGAGGCGTCCTCCTGGACCCCCCCGAGACAGGAAACATGAGGGGCTCCCTCCAGGGACCCCTCGAGACAGGAAACATGAGGGGCTCCCTCCAGGGACCCCTCGAGACAGGAAACATGGGAGGCGTCCTCCTGGACCCCCCCGAGACAGGAAACATGAGGGGCTCCCTCCAGGGACCCCTCGAGACAGGAAACATGGGAGGCGTCCTCCTGGACCCCCCCGAGACAGGAAACATGAGGGGCTCCCTCCAGGGACCCCTCGAGACAGGAAACATGGGAGGCTTCCTCCTGGACCCCCCGAGACAGGAAACATGAGGGGCTCCCTCCAGGGACCCCTCGAGACAGGAAACATGAGGGGCTCCCTCCAGGGACCCCTCGAGACAGGAAACATGAGGGGCTCCCTCCAGGGACCCCTCGAGACAGGAAACATGGGAGGCGTCCTCCTGGACCCCCCGAGACAGGAAACATGAGGGGCTCCCTCCAGGGACCCCTCGAGACAGGAAACTATGGGAGGCGTCCTCCTGGACCCTCCCGAGACATGCTGGAGCTGCAGGCACCGGAAGACCCGCTGCAGGTTCTGGATGACCCGCTGCTGCAGGTTCTGGACGACCCGCTGCTGCAGGTTCTGGACGACCCGCTGCTGCAGGTTCTGGATGACCCGCTGCTGCAGGTTCTGGACGACCCACTGTTGCAGGTTCTGGATGACCCGTTGCTGCAGGTTCTGGATGACCCGCTGTTACAGGTTCTGGACAACCCGTTGTTGCAGGTTCTGGACGACCCGCTGCTGCAGGTTCTGGACGACCCGCTGCTGCAGGTTCTGGATGACCCGCTGCTGCAGGTTCTGGATGACCCGCTGCTGCAGGTTCTGGACGACCCGTTGCTGCAGGTTCTGGACGACCCGCTGCTGCAGGTTCTGGACGACCCGCTGCTGCAGGTTCTGGACGACCCGCTGCTGCAGGTTCTGGATGACCCGCTGCTGCAGGTTCTGGACGACCCGCTGCTGCAGGTTCTGGACGACCCGCTGCTGCAGGTTCTGGACGACCCGCTGCTGCAGGTTCTGGACGACCCGCTGCTGCAGGTTCTGGACGACCCGCTGCTGCAGGTTCTGGACGACCCGCTGCTGCAGGTTCTGGAGCTGTAGGTTGAAAACCAGGTGCAGGAACAAGAACTGAAGAGTCTGGTCCTCTCTGCCATCGATCCCTACCACGACGGCGACGACGCGGTCGAAATCCGTGTTACAAACGGGCGTAGGAACAGAACTTCGTCGTAACTCGGGGACTACCTGTATTTGTAGGAATTGACAAACTCTATAGGGACACCAATCCAGGATAAAACTGAAGGCAAAACTGCTGGGACCGACTTCCTGTTTGAAAACAGCATCCCTTTGATTTTGTTGATGTTTAGGACAAATTTGAGATGGAGCAAATCTAACTGGATGATGTCAAAGGCAGATTGCAAAAGCTGGGGAGCCTTAGCTCGACAATAAACAACTATCAGCATAGAAATGTAAGGATGCATCAGGGATGCTCTGACCTACATTAGCTATGTAGATTGTAAACGGCTTGTTCCTAAGACTGAGCCTTGTGGTACACCATTTTTAACTGTTAAATAACTGGAAGAAGTACCATTATGTTGAACACATTGCCTCCGATCGGAAAGATAATTAGAAAAAAACCAACCAATGGTGTGATCTGAGAAACCGATTTCTGAGAGCTTATGACACAGGATGTTATGATCCACAGTGTCAAAAGCTTTAGACAGGTCTAAGAAAAGTGCAGCACAATAATTAGCATCCAATGCTTCAACATCATTCAGAACCTTCAGAGAAGCAGTTGTTGTGCTGTGTTTTTTCCTGAAACCAGATTGATGGAGAGGTAAGATGTTAAATGAGTCCAGATAATTTTTGATCTGAGAGTTTATCAGTTTTTCTAGAACCTTGGCTAAGATGCAGAGTTTAGAGATCGGTCGATAATTGTTCAGTGAGGTGGGGTCACCTCCCTTCAGCAAAGGAAGAACAAAGGCTGTTTTCCAAGCATCCGGAATGGTGTTTTGGCTTATGGACAGATTAAAGATGTGGGTCACAGGGACTGTGATGATATGAGCAGCCAGCCTTAAGAAGTAAGGTGGAAGTTCATCTGGACCTGCAGATTTTTTAGGATCAAGATCATTTAACAGTTTATTTACCTCACTGACTGAGAACGGAGAAAAAGAGAAGGTGTGATTAACAGATGGTTGACTTGTAGGAGGGATTTGATTTGTAGAAGTTTGATTATTAGATAAAGTGGCTGATTTTCCGTTTGTAACTGTGTCAAATAATGAACTAGAAGCAACAAAATGTTTATTGAAACAGTTCAGGATCTCGTGCTTATTTGACACAGGAACAGAGTCAACAAGAAATTGTGATGGGAGGTCAGATGATTGGGGGGTGCCTGAGAGAGATTTAATGGTTTTCCAGAATTTTTTAGGATCATTTAGATTTTTGGAGGTCTGAGAAATAGTTACATTTTGCAGCTTTGATGGCAGTTGTGCATTTATTCCTCATCTGCCGAAAATTCAACCAATTAGTGTCTGAGCCAGATTTTCTCAGATTTACAGTTTTATATCATCAAGTAATGATATAGCCTATTGGTACTTTTAGCTTTCAGCTAACCTTAAAAGCAGCAAAATATTTGTATACTGTATTTAGCTCTCAGCTACACTATAGCAACATTTAGTTACTGTTTTGCTAATTTTATTTTATTTATTTATTTATTTTCCAGGTGCCCACTTTTTCAGGAGTCGCCACAGCGAACTAAGTCGCACGAAGACTTGGCAATTATTTTTTACGCCGGATGTCCTTCCTGACACAACCACAGACCACTGAGCTACCACAGCCCTCCGTGTGGAGCAGAGAGCTGCTGTCTAGGACACCCAGGGGATCAGATGGTGGGGGTTAAGGTGGGTTAGTGAAGGGCCCAGAGTGGGGCAAATGAAGGTGGAAGCAGGTGTGGGTGCTTCACCTTTCCCACCCACATTTTGACGTTATCAGTGCCGGGAGTTGAACCGGAAACCTTCTGATCACAGGCCACTTTCTCTAATTCTCAAAACAGGGAGTGGTGGCACTAAGGTCACACCGCACCACCACTCCCTGTTTTGCAAATTTTAACATTTTGCTTTTAATAAATTTTTGGCTACTATTTTGATATTTTTGATTTTAGCTATCCTCTTGCTACTTTTAGCTACCTTTAAGCTACAACTAGTTTTTAGCTACTGTTCTGCTATATTTAGCAACCATTTTAGCGAGAATTTTATCTTCATTTAGCTTGTTTCTACTTTTAGCTTCTCATGCTTTGCTACTTCAAAGTCAGAGTCAGAGATTTTTTATTGTCATTCGCCCCACATGTGATGAAATGAGATTATGTACACAGGGTCCCAGTTTTTATTTATTTATTTTTATTTACCCTTTATTTATCCAGGTAGTCTCATTGAGCCACGGGAACTCATTTTTAAGAGAGACCTGTTAGGGAGCAGATGGTGGGGGTTAAGGGCCTTGCTCAGGGGCCCAGAGTGGGGCGAATGAGGGTGGAGGCAGGTGTGGGTGTTTCACCTTTTTCCACCCACATTTTGATGTTGTCAGTACTGGGGCTTGAACCAGCGATCTTCATATGACAGGCCCACCATCTCTAACCTTTACAGCCAAGAATAGAATGTAAAAGAAAAACAGTAATAACATCTAAGATATAAACTAAGAAAAACATCAACTAAAAATACACAAGCATTAATGTCATAGAAAAACATTACTTTGAACAGCAGCACAAACATGAGTCTGTGTGAGCAGATGAGCACGAATGAAGACAGCAACATGAAACAGATCAGCAGCAGACATGAAACAGATCAGCAGCAACATGAAACAGATCAGCAGCAACATGAAACAGATCAGCAGCAACATGAAACAGATCAGCAGCAACATGAAACAGATCAGCAGCAACATGAAACAGATCAGCAGCAACATGAAACAGATCAGCAGCAACATGAAACAGATCAGCAGCAACATGAAACAGATCAGCAGCAACATGAAACAGATCAGCAGCAACATGAAACAGATCAGCAGCAACATGAAACAGATCAGCAGCAACATGAAACAGATCAGCAGCAACATGAAACAGATCAGCAGCAACATGAAACAGATCAGCAGCAACATGAAACAGATCAGCAGCAACATGAAACAGATCAGCAGCAACATGAAACAGATCAGCAGCAACATGAAACAGATCAGCAGCAACATGAAACAGATCAGCAGCAACATGAAACAGATCAGCAGCAACATGAAACAGATCAGCAGCAACATGAAACAGATCAGCAGCAACATGAAACAGATCAGCAGCAACATGAAACAGATCAGCAGCAACATGAAACAGATCAGCAGCAACATGAAACAGATCAGCAGCAACATGAAACAGATCAGCAGCAACATGAAACAGATCAGCAGCAACATGAAACAGATCAGCAGCAACATGAAACAGATCAGCAGCAACATGAAACAGATCAGCAGCAACATGAAACAGATCAGCAGCAACATGAAACAGATCAGCAGCAACATGAAACAGATCAGCAGCAACATGAAACAGATCAGCAGCAACATGAAACAGATCAGCAGCAACATGAAACAGATCAGCAGCAACATGAAACAGATCAGCAGCAACATGAAACAGATCAGCAGCAACATGAAACAGATCAGCAGCAACATGAAACAGATCAGCAGCAACATGAAACAGATCAGCAGCAACATGAAACAGATCAGCAGCAACATGAAACAGATCAGCAGCAACATGAAACAGATCAGCAGCAACATGAAACAGATCAGCAGCAACATGAAACAGATCAGCAGCAACATGAAACAGATCAGCAGCAACATGAAACAGATCAGCAGCAACATGAAACAGATCAGCAGCAACATGAAACAGATCAGCAGCAACATGAAACAGATCAGCAGCAACATGAAACAGATCAGCAGCAACATGAAACAGATCAGCAGCAACATGAAACAGATCAGCAGCAACATGAAACAGATCAGCAGCAACATGAAACAGATCAGCAGCAACATGAAACAGATCAGCAGCAACATGAAACAGATCAGCAGCAACATGAAACAGATCAGCAGCAACATGAAACAGATCAGCAGCAACATGAAACAGATCAGCAGCAACATGAAACAGATCAGCAGCAACATGAAACAGATCAGCAGCAACATGAAACAGATCAGCAGCAACATGAAACAGATCAGCAGCAACATGAAACAGATCAGCAGCAACATGAAACAGATCAGCAGCAACATGAAACAGATCAGCAGCAACATGAAACAGATCAGCAGCAACATGAAACAGATCAGCAGCAACATGAAACAGATCAGCAGCAACATGAAACAGATCAGCAGCAACATGAAACAGATCAGCAGC
Source organism: Garcialebias charrua (assembly GCA_038048925.1). NCBI lineage: Eukaryota > Metazoa > Chordata > Actinopteri > Cyprinodontiformes > Rivulidae > Garcialebias > Garcialebias charrua. The sequence goes on along the minus strand of JBBPBX010008196.1, from coordinate 11,347 downwards.
AACATGAAACAGATCAGCAGCAACATGAAACAGATCAGCAGCAACATGAAACAGATCAGCAGCAACATGAAACAGATCAGCAGCAACATGAAACAGATCAGCAGCAACATGAAACAGATCAGCAGCAACATGAAACAGATCAGCAGCAACATGAAACAGATCAGCAGCAACATGAAACAGATCAGCAGCAACATGAAACAGATCAGCAGCAACATGAAACAGATCAGCAGCAACATGAAACAGATCAGCAGCAACATGAAACAGATCAGCAGCAACATGAAACAGATCAGCAGCAACATGAAACAGATCAGCAGCAACATGAAACAGATCAGCAGCAACATGAAACAGATCAGCAGCAACATGAAACAGATCAGCAGCAACATGAAACAGATCAGCAGCAACATGAAACAGATCAGCAGCAACATGAAACAGATCAGCAGCAACATGAAACAGATCAGCAGCAACATGAAACAGATCAGCAGCAACATGAAACAGATCAGCAGCAACATGAAACAGATCAGCAGCAACATGAAACAGATCAGCAGCAACATGAAACAGATCAGCAGCAACATGAAACAGATCAGCAGCAACATGAAACAGATCAGCAGCAACATGAAACAGATCAGCAGCAACATGAAACAGATCAGCAGCAACATGAAACAGATCAGCAGCAACATGAAACAGATCAGCAGCAACATGAAACAGATCAGCAGCAACATGAAACAGATCAGCAGCAACATGAAACAGATCAGCAGCAACATGAAACAGATCAGCAGCAACATGAAACAGATCAGCAGCAACATGAAACAGATCAGCAGCAACATGAAACAGATCAGCAGCAACATGAAACAGATCAGCAGCAACATGAAACAGATCAGCAGCAACATGAAACAGATCAGCAGCAACATGAAACAGATCAGCAGCAACATGAAACAGATCAGCAGCAACATGAAACAGATCAGCAGCAACATGAAACAGATCAGCAGCAACATGAAACAGATCAGCAGCAACATGAAACAGATCAGCAGCAACATGAAACAGATCAGCAGCAACATGAAACAGATCAGCAGCAACATGAAACAGATCAGCAGCAACATGAAACAGATCAGCAGCAACATGAAACAGATCAGCAGCAACATGAAACAGATCAGCAGCAACATGAAACAGATCAGCAGCAACATGAAACAGATCAGCAGCAACATGAAACAGATCAGCAGCAACATGAAACAGATCAGCAGCAACATGAAACAGATCAGCAGCAACATGAAACAGATCAGCAGCAACATGAAACAGATCAGCAGCAACATGAAACAGATCAGCAGCAACATGAAACAGATCAGCAGCAACATGAAACAGATCAGCAGCAACATGAAACAGATCAGCAGCAACATGAAACAGATCAGCAGCAACATGAAACAGATCAGCAGCAACATGAAACAGATCAGCAGCAACATGAAACAGATCAGCAGCAACATGAAACAGATCAGCAGCAACATGATGTGATTTTTCACAGTGATTATTCTGGTTAGATATTCATGAGTCTAACAGCCTCAGGGTAGAAGCTGTTCCTCAGTCTAGTGGTTCTACACTTAATGCTCCTCAACCTCCTTCCTGAGGGGAGTGGGGCAAAGAGTGAGTGTGCTGGGTGAGTGGGGTCCTTCATGATGCAGGTGGCTCTCTTCCTGCATCTGGAGGTGTAAATGTCTGTGATGGTGGGGAGACTGACTCCAACATCTTCTGTGCAGCCTTCACCACTCTCTGTAGAGCTTTCCTCTCTGCAACTGTGCAGCCTCCATGCCACACGTTGATGCTGGAGCACAGGATGCTCTCCACTGCACACCTGTAGAAGGAGGTGAGGACTGGGCTGCTCAGACCAGCTCGTCTCAGCCGTCTGAGGAAGTAGAGTCTCTGATGACCTTTCTTGATCAGGCTGGTGGTGTTGTTGCTCCAGCTGAGGTTATCATTCAAGTGTACACCCAAGTACTTGTAGCTGGAGACCACCTCCACTGCAGATCCACTTATGTTCAGTGGGGCGTGGGTGTGTTTGTTCCTTCTGAAGTCCACAATCATCTCCTTTGTCTTCTTCACATTCATGTGAAGATTATTCTCTTTGCACCAGCTCTCCAGATGTTCCACCTCCTGTCTGTAGCTGGACTCATCATTGTTTGTGATGCATCCCACCACCGCTGTATCATCTGCAAACTTAACAATATGACAGCCTGGATGGCTGTACAATCATATGTGAGCAGAGTGAACAGAAGAGGGCTCAACACACATCCTTGAGGAGAGACGGTGTTGAGGGTTATGGGGGAGGAGGAGTAGTTGTGGATCCTCACTGACTTACTTTTTTGAGTCGCAAAACAAACATTTTAAGTAAAAGGAATACAAACAAACAAACAAACAAACAAAAAAGTCTTATGGAAACACAATGAGCTGGCTGCAAAATCCAAATATAAAATAAAAAGAGAAAAATGTTGAGAAAATAATAAAAGTAGAGACTAAAATGAAGACAAAATAAAAACATAATTTCATGTTTGTGCCCTTTTCTGTTTTATTTCTGTAATTTGCAGAAGTGTATCAATGAAACCACTAACTTTAAATATACATGATTTTATTAATAAATACAATTTATTATACAATTTTTTTCTGAACACCGCGTCCTGTTGAACCATGCTGTAATGACACATTAAATACACATTGTAAATTTCCTTACATTTTCTCTTTTTACAGAAATTAAATTCTACAGCTCTTTTTACCTGTTTGTAAATAATAAGTCAGTAAATTTGAATTAATTAGTAGTTGTAATTTGATGAAATATGAAACTAAAGGGAATTAAATGAATTATTTCAGACACGGTTGATTTTAGCACATACTGTGTGTTCATTTTGTAAAACTACGAGCCAGTTTTAACAATAAAACATTAAAATGATGGTTTGAAGTTAACTCAGATGTTGCTGTTCTCTTCTCTTCATGTTGTCTCTGCTTTGATAACCAGGCCTGGAGGTCTGTGGGGTTCTGGGGGTCCAGAATCTGCCAGGTTCTCTTCTAATCCGAGAAAAAACTCCATATTCGCTCATGGCTGCTGTTTCATCACGAGGCTCATTCCGACCCACATTTTTTAATTCTTTTATTTTATAACATTTCCCGTAAAAACAACTTTATACTTTAGTCATGAGAGGAGAGCTACACACACACACATATACAGTATATGTATATGTATATATATAT
>JBBPBX010008195.1:52455-63164 GCA_038048925.1 Garcialebias charrua | reverse complement strand
GTATATTTTAGATTTAATGGTCTCATGGATTCTGTTGGCCCCAAGGTGGCCAAAGAAGGCCTGGTTTGCAGAAGTGATTTCACTTTTAGCAGGAACACCATGGCAGCTGCCTGCACACAGAGACCTCCTGACGCAGGCCCACGGGCAGGTGTTGCACCCTCACCTGGGCCTCTGGGCACTATGGGCCTAGCCCCTGAAAGGGACCGGCTGCTAGCCTCTGGCCTAACCAGTAACGTGATAAACACAATACAGGGTGCTCGTGCATAGTCAACACAAACACTTTATGCACGTAAATGGTATGTTTTTGATATCTGGTGTCTAGAGAGGAATATTACTCCATAGTCCTGTAATTTAGCCCAGCTTCTCACTTTCCTGCAGGACCTGCTGGAGAAGGGCCATTCCTTTTCCACTATTAAGGTCTTTTTATCCGCTGTTTTAGCATGCCATGAAGGATGTGGGGGCCAAATCACCCAATGTCCACTCTCTCACGATCCGGTTCATGAAGGGTGCACTGAGAAAAAGGCCTCAGAGCAGAGTTTCAGCCCCACAGTGGGACCTGTCACTCATGCTGGACGCCCTCTGTGAGCCCCCATTCGAGCCACTACAGAGTATTAAGATTGACCTATTGTTTTACAAGACCGCACTGCTCTTAGCTCTGTACTCGGCTAAGCATGTGGGTGAACTGCATGCACTGTCAGTCCATCATCTGTGCACCCAGTTTGCTCAGGATGGGTCAAAGGTCACCCTGCGTCTAAACCTCGCATATGTGCCAAAAGTCCCAACTTCAAATTACACAAGTTTAGGCTTTGAACTGTCTGCTTTTCCTCCTCCTCCTGTTCTGAGTGCAGAACAGAGGCGTTTAAAGGCACTCTGCCCTGTACGGGCCCTGAGCCCTTATATGGAGAGGACCAGCAGTTGGCGCAAAACAAACCAGCTGTTCATATGCTTTGCTAAGCCTGCCGCAGGCAGAGCCTTGTCAAAACAGTGCCTCTCCCACTGGGTAACAGAGGCCATTTCTAGAGCATACAGCAACAAAGGTCAGCAGGTACCCAGTGGGGTACATGCTCACTCAACTCGAGGCCTAGCCACTTCCTGGGCCCTATTTAGAGGTGTTTCAATAACTGACATTTGCGTAGCTGCTAAGTGGGCATCTCCAAACACGTTTATTAAACACTACAGCCTGGACGTTACAACTAGTAATGTCACACAGACTGTGCTCTCCACCAAGGAGAATTAAACATGTTAACGCCTGACTGATTGAGGCTAAATTTCGGAAAAGCATGCATTTCCAGGGCGTGTAGTATGTTCCCATATATCATATGTTTCACCGCAGTGGACTGACTGATAAGGGAACTGGAGGTTATGCACCATAACCAATGTTCCCTGAAGGAAGGGAACAAGGTGCAACTCATGTTTGCCCCTCCAATGCCCAAGCTCGGTAAAGTGCATGTTGAGACTGAACGTGAGGCGTCACCGTCTCTTATACCAGTGGGGCGGGCCCCTGGTGACGCTGACGCCCACTTGCCTTAAAAGGCGTGATTGTATTACTTCAGGTGAACCGCGCGGAGGCGCAATTCCCATTGTCATATGTTGCACCCTGTTCCCTTCCTTCAGGGAACATGAGTTATGGTGCATAACTTGCAGTTTCTTGTTCATCACTCGAAATAACTTCGGTTTCCCAAACTGAAGACAAATTGCTATAATCTTCACTTAAATTGATAAATTTGTCTGATTTTACATTCTCCGCCATTGTTATTTACCAAGTGCGTACGAGCAGACAAGCCTAACACTAAGGCCCTGTTTACACGGACACTGTGTGGGGGAAACGGAACTTATGGGCATGTTAATTAGGTCAAAAGTTTTGCGTTGACACAGGCGAATCCTGTGGATACGACTCTCTCCCCCACACCCCCCGTCCTCATGATTTCACTGTAGTTACCATGCTGGGCCATTAGATGGCGCTGTGATTTTTGGAACCTTCACTACTGCGCATGCGTGCTGCCTGTAAACAGAGCAGACGAGGCAGCCTGTTTTCCTCTCTGGCTAAAAGTTCAGCTAACTACAATTTGTTGTCAACAAGTTAACAACAAGTTAAAGCTGGAATTTGGATAAGAGTCGACAGATTTGACACCAAGTGGGACCGCTTCATCTAACAAGCTCCACACCAGATGCTGAGCAGAACTGCGTCAACATGTCTGACTTTAATCCGTGAGAATCAGCTGATTTCCAGCAGCGCTACAAGGTAAACAATGTTCTTAATAATGTTTCCTTGTGTTTAGTTCGATCACAGAACAACCAACTGAGGTTTTATTTTTATTTTTTTCCTGCGAGGTCGAAGCTGTTCCACGAAGCGGACCGGCGGTTCGGATGTGGGTCCAGTTTCCACCAGGATGAAAACAACAGAGTCCAGTTCATTAAAGTTCGGTTAACGTGTTTTTAAAAGTGTTCAATTTAATTCTCAGTGTTTGTGACATGAGTTTGTGGTGTTGAATAAATAAATAAATTAAAAATCAACCTGGTGTCTTCATTTTCAACATGCAGCATGTTAGGCATGACGTAACGAGTCCAGATAGCTTCATTTAGCTCAGATAAATGTAAATATCTCCCACGCTAACATAAATACTGTTTATTATTGTTAAACTGTTATTATATAGCACATTTAGTATGTTATAGTGCAGCGTGACACGTGAAATGTCCGACTGCCTCGTTAACAGACAACTGGATCCAGGCAGCTGCTCTCTTCCAACACAGATGCAGGTAAGGTGTAGAATAATTAAATATGAGAATCAAAATATATTCCATCAGCTATAGTTCAGAAAGTGGTGCGTGTGTCCACTGTCCAGTCCACCGCCATTGTTAAAATGCCGGCTGTCTGCGCGTGCGTGCTGCGTGCATGTGTTCAAACAAAAGCTCCGTGGGAGATGTTTACATTATCAACGGGGGGTCAGCGAAAAACTTCCACCTTGAGAGCAGGGTCAGAAAAGTATCGGTGTCATCGAGGGGGGCCAGCAGTGATAGGCGATAAGCAAAGTCGCAAAGAGAAAGTAGCGGTTACACTCAAAATACGCGCCGTGTAAACTGGCCCTGAGTCACAGACGACATATGCGGAAGTTCCTGGATTTCCAGTGATGAAGCAGCGCCAAATTTAACTTTGAATGAAATTTTAATATATTTATCATTTTGTTTGCAAAAACGAACATATCCATCCATCCATCCATCTTCTTCCGCTTATCCGGGGTCGGGTCGCGGGGGTAGCAGCCTAAGTAGGGAGGCCCAGACTTCCCTCTCCCCAGCCACTTGGAGCAGCTCCTCCGGGGGAATCCCAAGGCGTTCCCAGGCCAGCCGAGAAACATAGTCCCTCCAGCGTGTCCTGGGTCTTCCTCTGGGTCTCCTCCCGGTGGGACATGCCCGGAACACCTCACCAGGGAGGCGTCCAGGAGGCATCCTAACCAGATGCCCGAGCCACCTCAACTGGCTCCTCTCGATGTGGAGAAGCAGCGGCTCTACTCCGAGTCCCTCCCGGATGACTGAGCTTCTCACCCTATCTCTAAGGGAGAGTCCAGCACCCTGCGGAGAAAACTCATTTCAGCCGCTTGTATCCGAGATCTTGTTCTTTCGGTCATAACCCAAAGCTCATGACCATAGATGAGGGTGGGAACGTAGATCGATCGGTAAATTGAGAGCTTTGCCTTTTGACTCAGCTCTCTCTTCACCACGACAGACCGGTACAGCGCCCGCTTCACTGCGGACGCTGCACCTATCCGCCTATCGATCTCACGCTCCAGTTTTCCCTCATTCGTGAACAAGATCCCGAGATACTTAAACTCCTCCACTTGGGGCAGGACCTCCTCCCGGACCCGGAGAGGGCATGTTAATTAAAACGAACATAGCTGAATGATACAAGATACATATGAAGTGTAAGTATATGCTAAGTTCCAACATCATGTCACAATACCTTTAAAGAGTTTTTGGATAATGAATTGAACTTGAATATTGTATATAATAAAATGAGCTAAGACTTTGTGAAATATTTGACTTTCCATTTACAATTTTATTGTGATCATAGTTGTAATACTCTATTTTTACTTAAGGTACTTACGGTATTCTTTAATAGATTTATATTTACTTTTTAACTATACTTTAACAGATTCTAACATAAAATATATAATGATGAATTTTAACAACTACTGACATGATTTAAGATATAGTATTTTGTAATGATGTGACATGCTACTTAACTAAAGGCTTTTGAAATTTGGTGCATGGAGAAAAGATGAAAACAATAAGTGTTGCTGGTTAAACGCTAAATGATTGTGATGGATCAATTCAGAATAACTTGACTTAATGATAATTGATAAATAGAGTTCTTGTAGTTTTACATGCACTGAAAATGATTATAAAACACTGTTTTGACATTACGAATATTTATGGGTCGTGGGTATAATGCTAAATTATAATGGGATTGTATATAAAGCTAAAGCTGTGTGGGGTTTTGAACAATAAATTTGAACAAATACTTTTATGAATAAAAAGCAGTACCGGTATTTTGAAAGTAGAGCTGCACAATGCACATTCCTATATGGTAATTAATCCCAAAACTGATGATTTGAATGTGGGGGAAAACAATTACAATTTTTTAGACGAAAAGGTTTTTGGAGTGTACCTCTGGGGGTTGAAACTAACTGGACTTTCCTAGTAATGGGTTAAAACCCAACAGGAATGAAGCCGGACACAGAGGTGATTATATGGGGTGATAGACTTAATTTAAATCTAAAGTGTGGGTAAATTTTAACAATTAGGTACAGATGTGCACTTTAGAATTGTGGTTGATTTGAATGTTGACTCAACATTAATTGTGTGACAGGTCTTCTCAAACTTCTTTGGGAGATGAGATGATTGATTCACTGACTAATTCTGGGGCGCTAATGGGGTGGGTTAAATATTAATCAAAAAAGGCGTTCAATACAAGATCAACTGGACTTTATTGGTTACAGAAGACGTTTCGCTTCTCATCCGAGGAGCTTTATCAATTCAATGAAACAGACTGTGTGCGCGTGGAGTTATAACAGTCTTAGGAGTCACGCACCAACATCCCGGGTATGTAAATTTCAAACTGAGGTAACACATACATGTAAATTGACAGATCACACCTTAACAGTAGGGAGTTCCCTTGAGGTCTCTGACAGAAGACACACAACTGTATGTAAATTGACAAAAACACCCTCACAAACCAACAACAGAGGTTTCTCAAAAAACTTTGCTAGTCTAATTCACAGACAAGACACCTCTGCTCCCATCCGGTGTAAAACGTTTGGGAATCAGCCCCAGAACTGAGTTATAAGTCTTAGAAAGTTGAAATCTCAGACCTCCTCCTCTGTTAAGAGAAGGTTTTTCTCTCTTAACATAAAGAGCTTCCTTCACACCCCTCTCAAACCATCTGTGCTCTCGGTCCAAAATTTGCACATTCTGGTCCTCAAAAGAGTGACCCTTGTCCGTGAGGTGGAGGTGAACAGCTGAGTTTTGTCCAGAGGAGGTTGCTCTCCTGTGTTGGGACATTCTTCTGTGGATGGGCTGCTTAGTTTCTCCAATGTAGCGGTCTGGACAGTCCTCGCTGCACTGGACTGCGTACACTACACCACTCTGTTTGTGTGTGGGTGTTTTGTCCTTAGGATGCACCAGCCTCTGTCTGAGAGTTCTGCTGGGTTTGAAATGTACTGGGATGTTGTGTTTGTTGAAAATCCTTCTGAAATTCTCTGAGACTCCAGCAACATAAGGAATGACAATGTTTTTTCTGTTAGTCTTTTTCTGTTCATTATTGTGTTTAGCAGATTTCCTCGCTGACTTGACAAAAGCCCAGTTGGGATATCCACATGTTTGCATGTTTGCATGTTTGTATTGAACGCCTTTTTTGATTTTATCATGTCCTGGACGACTGAGAATCTTCACCAGCATATGTTAAATATTAATGTTTACAGTTTATGCTACATGTTAAATGTTACCTTTTAATGATAACTTGTGAAAGTTCTGACAGTTTTAAGAGCAGGTCATGATGAAATTATGTGCCAATAGATGGTGCCATTGCAATGATAAACTTTGCTTTTTATGTTTTTCTATGAATTAATGATTTTTCACAGCTAACTCCAGTACTGCCATAGCCTGGCCCTCGCCCTCCTGCACAGCTCCGCTCAATTCTCATTTCCCTTCACTGCACAGTCTGGGACTTCTCCCATTCACAACGATTTCTCCGGTAGAATTTTGTTCGGACCAATCAGAGAACAGAAGGGGCGGAGTTTTTGGCCCCCTAACCCATGCCCCCACCTGTCCCAGCGCGCAGAGCCCTATAAAGGGCTCTGCCAGCGTGCAGCCAGCGAGTAGCGGCATGTTCTCATTCAAAGCGATGCAGGACTGTTTTATATGTGATATAAATGTATTAATTTCCCCTTCTTAATCCCTTATCTGGAGTTTTCTTTTGTTTTTTTTGGCCAAAAGTCAAGTGATCGCTCGCTCCCTCCTCCTTCTCTCCCTCCGCTGAAATGAACAAGGAAATGGCTGAGGTTGTCACGAGAATTAAACTCGGGTTTTACGTTGCTGCCCGAGTCCCATCAGATTTTCTGGTCTTCTGGTGAGCTGGACCAGCGATCCATGGTTTTATTTTATTTTATTTAAACGTTTTATAACATATAAACACAGGATTTCCAGCGCGGCAGCCAGCAGCGAGAGAAAAGCTGCAGGAGGCGGAGCAGTTGTCAAGTTCACCAGAGCACGGGGGGTGGCTCTGAGGGGAGGGAGCAGAATGCTTTCCCTGTTCAAAATATCCAATGGTTTTGTTCCTCAGCAGAGGCCAACGCCTCCAGCAAGAATCGTTTCACTATGGAGAAAGTCCAGACCCTTGTCTGAAGCGAAGTGAAGGACAGGGTCTGGTTTCAACCAGGCTAGTACTGCCATGCTGAGGATCCGGAAACTGGGTGATGGGTTAGATTCATACATATAAAATGGGTTTTACAATATAGATTTCCCAGGGGGTAAAATTAAGACATTTTTTAAATCCTAATTGGGACTGCAAGGGTTGGTTGGCCAGGTTTATAGTGTTGACAATTAATTGGTAATATGTTTTTATTTTAGATCACCAGGTGGAGTTGGGAGGTTCTGTTCTGTTATATACATACAATATGCAAACACATTAAATTTTTAGATCAGTTTTATCCACACAAACACATTTTTCTGCTGTGACAGGTTAAACACTGACAGCAATCTTTTTTAATAAATTGGGTATTGCCTGGGTGAAGGGGAAGGAGACACAATATTATTTTTCTTTTCCAGATGGACAAACCTGGACCATGCCTGCCTGTGGAGTCAAAAAGAGAATAATCAGGGCCTACAAATGGATTAACATCCCTAGATAAGAACGCTTTCTTGCATTAGAATGCCTTCTGCAATCATTAAATCATATGTTAGAACTCTGACTTAGACCATGTTAGAATTTTCCATAATGTTCTATATGCACCACACCAAGGGAGATGTTGAAGTCCTAGGCAGATGTCAGGGGCTGAGTCAGGCGACCTGAGGCTGGCAGGTCTCATGCTAGCCGTCAGCTCTGGCATCTTATTTGACCTGTTGGAGGGCCAGGCCACGCACTATAGCCTGTAGACATCACCCGCCAACATAAAAGGAATAGTTTTACATTCACTCAGAGGAAAGTGATTAATTGCTTGCATATCCAACAGTATTGAACTGGGAGTTTTTATTTGAGGAAGCCCTTTGGGATCCTCGAACCTGGGGGAGTTGTCAGATATTTATGTAGACTGGTCCTGGATTTCTTGATCTACTCAGAGACGGGACCATAATGAAATTATGACACGGTTCTGACTGGGTTAAACTGGACAAGCAGCTCTAAAAAGAGTCTCCCATGGATTCAATATCTGTCAAGGAATAGAGTTTATTTTGCTTGCTACATCACGTAGAAAGGCTGTAATGCACGGTCCCATGTTTTATACATGCATCAATTCACATAAAGATCCATTGAGATCACACTTAGTCATGCCCCCTCATGCACGTGACAGGAAGAGCTCCCCTTCTGCGAAGGGTGGGGCCTAGACCCTATGAATTTGTAATGACACTGGACAACGCTCTCTTCCGGATGCTGATCATAGCAGAGAGCCAGCGCTGTAAACTGTAACCTTTTAATGCCTTTACTTTAATACAATTTATAAAACTTAATTCCGGTTTCCTTGATTTATTTAGTATGAGTTGCCATTTCTGAGGGAGATCCGAACAGGGGGAGGGGGACGTGTGGAGCTGGAGGTGGGTCTCGGGTCCTGGGAGCCAAGAGGAAGTCTCTGGGGGCCTGCACCCAGCTCCTCGACGTAACACAGTGAACACTTTATTGTCTCTGATGTATGTCCCATCAGTGTATGAATGTGATCTAATGCACTGATTAGTCTCTACAAATTCAGATTAGCATTGAAGAGACTAAAGCCCCTTTCATAAGTTAATCCGCGCAATTGCCGCACAGATCAGTCCGGCTTTAATCCTCCCCGGGTCATTCATAAGACCACAGTTGAAGGCGGGCAGGTCCCGCTCACATAAACGCGTTCATAAATGAAGCCGCAGTGCGGCTCCAAAAGAGGCATGGAGCAGAACTCAGCTGAGCATGAACTGGACCGCGACATATTTATTGTGGGACAGACGCTTACAAGTTGTCATTTCGTGTCATTTTTAATATTTCCTCACTGATAAATCTACTGTCTCCCTCCAGCGCGCGCGCGCACACAGCTGCTCCGCTGCAGAGAGAGGGAGAGAGAGAGAGAGAGCGAGAGAGAGAGAGAGAGAGAGAGAGAGCTAACCTAACTTTTACAAGTTGTCGTTTCTTGTCATTTTTAATATTCCCTTGTTAATAAATCTGCTTGTTGATTAATCCTGCGGTCTCTCACTGATATCATCATATTCTGAGCGCAGATCCGCGGGTTGCATTCACAAGTGGGTCTGCCCGGCTTGGGTCCTGATCTGACATTACCTCTGCTCCCGGATCAGGGGCGCATCAGAGGCGAGTAAAATTTGCTCGCCAATCCGCCTTCGTCTTTTTTCTGAATGCTCGTTGGACGACTGAACACGCATCAGGCCCGGACTGAGCTGTCTTATGAAAGGGGCTTTAGTGCTGTGTCGAAGGGTAAATGAGGGCACAGATTGTTGTGTAAAGCACTTTTAGTATCTTGATAAGATAGAAAGGTGCTATATATACAGTAAGTACAGTCCATTTACCATGATATTTTAATCAATATGTCTGAACTGAAGGAAAGAAGTGTTGATGGCAAGTTTGGTTACATCTGTTCAAACATTTCTTGCTGTTGCTGCAATCACTACCAACATTCATGGCAGTGAGGGAAGAACAGTCCTCTACCTCAAAATCATGGCAGCACTGAAACATATAAAACAAAATCAATTAATCTGCTCATATAAACATTAAGCAGAAAGTAAATGAGGACCTTTACCACCTTATTTATATCTCACCTGGTACTGGTGTCTTGCACTGATGCAAATCTTTGGGATGGACATCAGGTAGTTTCTGAGAAATTTTTTTTTTTTTTAAAGTAGACAGTCAAAAAAGCCTGTATTCACACTTTTTATTTATTTATTTAACAAATTTTTAGCACCTAAGTAGATTTAACATCAGAATTAATCGCTCCTTAAAAAAATAATAATAAAAAAAAAAGTTTCTCTTACATGTATCAGGAGGGACACAGCCAGGATGATTAAAAAAGACGCAACATATCTCAATTCCAGGACAGTCGTTGTCATAGTAACATCGTTGTAATCGTGCAAAAGATTCAATATTTTTCGGGCATTTACCTGAGTAAAAAAAAAAAAGAAAGAAATGCAAAGATTTTTTTGAAACAAAAATACAAACAAAATGGGAGTTTTGAGAGGAATCAGTTTTTTTAATCACCCACTAATGCTTAAGGGATAGGGAAAGGGTTCTCAGGAAGCAGCATAAATGGAGGGCCACTTGGACAGATCCCTGGTTTTAGAGATGTGGTGGCTTACCAATTATGAGGTTGTCTAGTTTCTAGGTTAGTAAAATGAAACAAACAAAAATACAGAAAAGAGGTTAACACAAAAGAAAAAAAAAACAGCCTTACCAGGTTTTTGACGAGAGTGAGAGGGCACAAAGAGACAAACTGCTATCAGCAGGACAAACATTGTTGAACAGTGTGTCCTCATGTTGATTTGTCACAGTCAGAAATGAGCTTCTGATTCCCTGTTTGGATAAATATCCTATTGAATAAACTACTGTCTGAGCAGCAAAGCAGATGCTGGGTACTTGTGTCTACAGAGCTTCTTTTCAAAAGATATATAGTAGTACTAGACACACCCACATGTTCAATGCTTTTTTCGGAAACATATTTTAAGTCCATTGGCAGTTAAAGTTCAAATCATGTTTGACAGCTAATTGTGTAAGTGTTGCATTCCTTTCTTCGCTGAATGGAAACATTGCATGTTTGCCCTTTTGTTTACATTCTCAGGTAATTTTTAAAATGTAGATATTAAAAGATTGCTATAAGCATGCAATAGAGTATACAAAAATAGCTTTGTTAACAACCTAAAGTATAATAATTAGTCAGAATTGGACTTGTTTTGAACTATAGAGCATTCAAACCGAGTTTTACACCCACTGCTCCCAGAAAGGTGATTCCTAATGAGTAGAGCTCACA